>JAWWML010000062.1:17330787-17388773 GCA_035047165.1 Ormyrus rosae
AATCATCCAATTTTATTATAGGATTTCATTGCAAGATTTTGTTATACGATTCTACTACCTGATTATTTTCAACAGGGTCCTTAGCCTGCCATTATTGATTTTACCTAAAATTAAACAATTAATTATTTTTGTTTCCAGAAAAATATTTTCAAATTCCCATTCCTTTTCCTGAAAACGCGATTGAACCACAGAAAAAATGTTACCTATTAAAAATACAGCACTCTCTTCCTTACCAAAAGCAGGCAAGTCGACAGTCTACTCACCCCAAGCGATACGCGACCGACTAAAGGTAAAGTCTTCCGAGCAGCTCTGACGTCACGATTCCCAGGGGTCGAACTCTCGACACGCCTTTGGGGTAGCGCATTTAGTAGACTCCGTGGGCGTGCAAGTAGTCTGTATTTTCGCTCGCGTCTCTTCTCAGGTCACATCTGCCTCCCAGAAAATGCTGTTCTAAAACTGGAACCAGCCGGACAATCTTCCCCGAGGTGAGCACCGAACCGCGCGACGCTTTTGTTATTCGCGCTCGGCTGCGAAAATAGCTAGTAAAAGAGCTCGTAAACGGCGAGTTTGCGTGCTGCGAAAGTGGCTCTCGTACACAGAATGTGGACTGACAGAGGCTCGTGATTTATCGCGTGCAGTTCTGATTTTTTCTTGGACGAATTGCGAGCTGCAATTACGCTCGCGTGGAGTCGCGATTGATCTGGCTCTTTTTTTCTTCCATTTGTTAATCTGCTATTGAGGACACGGCTTGTGAGAAGGCGTTTTTCGTTCTTTTATTTTTTTTCAATATACGCTGCAAGGCTATTTTCGTGGCTGATTAAACTAGATTACCCTGGCAAATGCATGAGCACATCATTCCTTCTACGAAAATAATTAAAAACGATAACTTTTAACAAGTTATTATTAGTTCATATATAAATGTTTCTCATTAAACAGGTGCTATCGTAAAAATTCACACGTAAATCTACAGCTATGGCAATCGTTGAAGAATCACTTACTCTTGAAAGAGGTAAAACTAAAAAGGTTTTAATCATTGTATCAAGTTTAATAAAATTAAAGTTTTTATTTACAGACGTTAAAAGATCTATTGAATTATTAGACAAACTGCAGAAAAGTGAGTGTGGGCTGTTTTTTATTTAATTTATTACTGAAAATATCGAGCTAAATAAGTTTGGTCTCTTTAAGGTGGAGAAATTCCAGCAACGAAATTGGCAGCTCTGCAAAAAGTCTTGCAAAGTGACTTTTTAAATGCAATTCGGGAAGTTTATGAGCACATCTATGATACAGTGGATGTTCAGGTAATAACTTTTTCAAAATTGTACTTGTTTTTTTCTAAAAGCAAATTAATTACAAATTCAAAGTAAAAAATTCGCTTAGAGAGCCAAGAATAGCTGTTCTGGTATAAGTAGTAGTAGACGCAACATTTCCAGGTCACGAGTTTCAATTAATAAAAGTCTGAGTAAATTGCGAAACTGAAATTAGAAAAGTTGAATACTTGGAAAGCTAATGAAATTCACCAGACTAATTGCCCTTCTAACACTACCAGGGCTCTCAAGAAGTGCGAGCCTCGGCGACAGCAAAAGCAACAGTTGCAGCGTTCGCAGCCAGCGAAGGTCACGCGCATCCTAGAGTCGTAGAGCTGCCCAAGACCGAGGAGGGCCTAGGCTTCAACGTCATGGGCGGAAGAGAGCAGAACTCGCCTATTTACATATCGAGAATTATACCGGGTGGCGTGGCTGACAGGCATGGAGGCCTCAAACGCGGAGATCAGCTGCTTTCTGTCAATGGGGTGGTAAGATCTTTTCACTTGCTCTATTCAATTATCAATTTCGAAAAACTAGTCGAAACTTTAATTATACTGTTATAAAACACCGCTGCTCTCTTTTCAGTGCGTCGAAGGCGAAAACCACGAGAGGGCCGTGGAGTTGCTTAAGCAAGCCCAAAGCTCCGTGAAACTCGTCGTGCGCTACACGCCGAAGGTACTCGAGGAGATGGAGATGCGCTTCGACAAGCAGCGAGCTGCCCGCAGACGTTCGCACGTCCCTTAAACGACAAATCCAGAACGTACTGCGACAAATCAAGATCCTATAGTATTACCTCTAACTGCACGAAAATCAAAATTACCCTTGTCACACACACACGCAACTCGTGTAGCAGACTCGCACACCTCTATTAGCATCGTCTTTCAGTGTCTCCAAGCAAATGAATGCTTGATGTTTCGTAAAAGTAGCCTCTCGGTCATGTAATAATGCAATGTATTGGACCAAATTGATTTAGTATATTTTTTTAACGACTTCGAATCGACTTTGATATTAAATTTTTAGGGAGTTTCGGTTTTTCTCGACTTGAGTGGTTGAGTAGTTACTCATCCAATGGTTTATCGTTTATTCGCCAAGTATAAAACTCTTTTATCAAAAGTACCATGCGAACTCTGCGTGTAAGTCTCCGTGTATGCTAATCAAATCAAATATACCATGTGTGTAAACTTAAAGATTTTCATTTGTGGTAAGAATCTTATTTAAAGGAGTATTTAAGTCGTCTTCTAGTCTCGATGAGTGATATAATAAAATGTGTTCTAACTAAATTAAAGCTAATTAGTTATAGTTCTTGTTTATCTACTGCATATTATTGTTACTTATAGTAAGGCTGAATTTTACTTGTTTCTTTATGAAGGAATTGAAATTTCGAGTTAACAGTATCAATAAATATACTGTCAAAACATAAAAAGTACACCTTTTCATTGTTCGCCCAAACCTTTCGTTCAAAACTTTATCCTACGATGTTTTTTAAATGCTGATTGGCATTGCCAAAAATGGAAGAACCTCAAGTATACTTGAGTGGTTATTAATTACGTCAAAATACAATAGGCGAAAGAATTCTTTGATTACAATTGATTTTGAACTGAACTCTTGCTACTGGAGGAAATTTCGAAAAATTCAGTAATGCTCACAGCTGCGCAATAAAGGTAAAAGCAAGAAAGCTTGCACGGACGCTTGGCAACGGGTTAACTTCCCCGACTCCTGGCGCACTTTCCTCCCCGGGGGATCGGGCAAGTTTTAAAAAGGCGCGTAGTGCGCGGTGAATAAACCATCGGGACGCACGCCGCTCGAGCGAAACAGTAAAACAGTTATAAAAACAGCCGGTAACCGCTGTTAAAATCAATTATTCAGCCGACTTGCGGCCTCGTAAAAGGCGGCCCGAAGAAAAGTCGTTGTGTCGGCGAGTTAAGGGCTAAGGCTGCTCCTTCCAGAATTCGGAGAGCCCACCTCTCGTAAAGCCCGGGCAGTTAAAACTTGCCGGCGGAGTTATCAAGGAGTATGACCGACGCCACTGCCCGCTGGAGACGATGTCTCCGGCCTTTAATCCCGAGTTGCACTGCGTTTAACGATTTAAGCTGCTAAGGGATGGACACTTGATATCGGAGGAGCTGCAGGAGGAAAGAGTCACTTAGCTTACGATGATTGATTATTTTTTCAGGTTGGGGAATGACGCTTTTTATTCAGCAGCCCAAATGGCTTCCTCTATAAAACAGCTAATTGCGATATAATTATACAAGTTTGCTCAGGCAACAAGTTTTTCACAATTTCTTAATAAGGAAATTATAAATAATGTAAATAAATAATTTAAACGTAGCTTTATCAAAATAAAAACGCTTAATTTTCTTTTTTAAAGCAAATTATATTATTATTTTTTAAACATTTTATAACTGTAATCGTCAGTCGGTTCAATCTTCAATCGTCGGATACTCGGATTTCGAAAATACTTTCCCGTATATTATTCAGCATCCACCCAATAGGTGGCTCCACTTGCAGTGCTTGAGCGTTTCATATTTTAAAGTACATTAGTAGTGCAGTTCAGTTCAGACAAATCTACAAAACCAATTTTCAAATATTTAGTAAATTAATAATACACGATGTAACATCCACGAATTAAAATTGAATGAAATCGATGACATTAAAAAGCTATTCTTAACAAAGCACAGGACTTTATGTCTTAATGTTTATGTCTTAATAAAAAAGAAGTTAACTTATTGAATAACAGGAAAAAGAAGAAACATAATAACAAGCCCTTAGAATGGAGGCTCTCCTCCAATCGCGATTACTCTCCGGCTCGAAATTACAGAGCCGGCATTTACCGGAAAGCGTTCGCATAATAAAAGGCGTCTATATGCGCAATGCTAGGCTGCAATATCGCGACCTTAATTCCCTCGGTATCGCCTAGCATATCCCCCAGATAGAGGCCCGGGGATAGGGTGGATTCTCTCGCTTTCCTCCCTTTTTTCTCCGGGAAGTACCTCGGATATCACTTCGCCACTCCTCCTCCTGCACTTTTCCGCGCGGCATCGCCAACAACTTGCCGCGCCGCCCTCGTTAAATATGAACGAGACGATGCCCTTACGAATCTCGCAGCTCTGTGTTTTTTTCTCTCTCTCTCTCTCTCTCTCTCTCTCTCTCTCTCTCTCTCTCTCTCTCTCTCCTCTCCGCCTCGTAGCCAATCTCGAATCAATGATAATTCGAGAATTATTGCCTCCCAGAAGGGCAGATCTCGGCCGGGTTTCGCTCATTTTCTCGCCTCGATCGCAGTAAGGATGATTCTCCGGGAAAAGACGATGCCGCATGAAAGTTTCATCGCGGGGGAGTCGAGGGGTATTGTTTAAATAGGCGATTCTCATGCATAACGGCTCATCGGCTGTATTTCTTTTCTCGGTGAATTAGTGGCTTTTCGAAGACGCGATCTGGATTGTTTAATTGCGCGTAAAAGATTTATGAAGCAAACATTCTGGATGTCACTTGCGCCAAAATCGTATTAGGAATTAATCTTTCGAAGACTGGAAATGAAATTCTAGACGAAGCTAGTAACAATATTATACAGACGATCCACAAATACTCTAAGCACGACTATTCAATCTCCGTCTGAAAATTTTCCGCCAATATCGAATCAGTCGTCTCGCGTTAAATTTCGAAAAAATTAAAACTTGCCCCAGTTCCATCTTCGCTTTGCTCGCGGGAGCTTAAAAAAAAGCTGCATTATTTACTGCTTAATATTAAAATAATACTATTTTTATCGACCAGCTCCTTGAATTATTAAAGCAGGAAACCTGCAGTGTCCCTCGCGTTCTACCCCCACCAAACGGCGGCTCGCGCCTCTTTTTAAATCGAGTCCGTTGGTTTTTCGCGCGGCTAATTTCCCGAGTATAAAGATTTCAAGCCGAAAAGAGGACAGAGGCGGGGAAAAAAGCGAGCATTGTTTAAAAAAAGGCCGCGGCTGCATGATTAATCAGTCCGCGTTCCAGTTTTTCCGGGAAGAAAAAATCGTCGGGAGGATAATTTGTGGACGGTCGAGATTGATATATAACCGGAGGCTTTGGGAAAATCCGGCCGTTTGTATTTCTCCGAGATGGCCACATACATTTGCAAGAAATAGGCCCGGCAATGCGTCGTTCAATTATGTAGGACGGAAGCGAGAAGTCTTCTCTCTCTCTCTCTCTCACTCTTGGTTGGAAGTAGAGCTCGGATCCCTATAAAGTTTCCGCCAAGAATTATATTCTCCGAGAGCTGCAATACGAAATCGTAAAGCGTCTAGGCCTTCGCCTTCTATTGTTTCTCTCTCTCTCTCTCTCTGGAGGGCGGCGCAGGAAATATGGCCGCGATAAAAATTACGAAATGCCGAGAGGGGCTACAGAGAGCGCTGAAGCCGGTGGAAAAATTAAATTTTGACATTACGCGAATTGAAAGTGCGATGTTGTAATGAAAATTGAATATTTTTATTCGAGTGGCTTGAGTGTGAAGAAATAATATTTTCCGCATTTGATATTTTTTAACATTATTTTAGTTACCTTGAAAAATAGTATATTCGAATAAATGTTTTAAGGGAGTTTTTTAAATAACACACGTTATTATACGTTAAATAATTAGAAAGTAATAGTTATTTCAGGGAGGATTGCAATACCATGTTTCTAAAATCCTCTCTTAAATACGTTTAAATAATAGAAAGCCAAATTTAATTTTACGTTAAGATATACTTAAACTGCTTCTTTAATTATTATTATTATAAATCAGACTGAAGTTCATCACTTATTCTTACCTTCTCAATAACAGTTGTTATTCTCAGATTCAGCTGAATTTCTCTTTTAAAGTTATCAGCAGTAAATTCCTAAAACTGTAACGTACGTGCCAGAATTGTTTCACCGAAATTTACTAAGCTCTCGTACAACAGGAAGATCGCAAAATAAAAGCATTAACAGAGATAATTTCCAAGGACGCGGCTCCGCCTCCGAAATTTACACTCGAACCGCACTTTGAATATCTCAGCAGACGTCATTATTTATAAAAATACAGTGCGCTCAGTAAACAGGCCTCGTAAAACACTCGGCGACCTCTGATCGCAGTAATGTACCCATGGGGTTGTATCAAAGTGCCTCCCCGTCGCCTGCAGCCAGACAGAGAAAGTCGCCGTTCGAAGAATTTTATTTTTAATACCAAAGCCGGAAGAAAAGACAAGTATTTTGCATGGCAAGGAAGAATCAAAGGGGGACTGCGTCGATGGAAAAGGTTATTCACGAGGGAGGACCGATGTGGATCCGATCGCACTCACGATCGCACCGAGCTTCCTGAGGTTTATGTTTTTTTAAATCCTCTCCAGCAAGTCTGCTGGAACGAAGTGGTCGCGAAACTGAAAAGGATTAATTTAATGGCGCTGCGGCGAAGTCGATTAGATTTGCGTAAGCGGTTTTCAAAAATAAAACCTGCACTTTCAAATATTCTTTGACGGAAATGTGACTTTGCAAAAATTCATATATTCTGCAAATGAATTTTGAAGAAATAGTTAAGCCCTCGCACTTGTACAATAAAATATTAGTACTAATCTCCGCACTTCCTCCGGGCCTTCCAGCAATAAGACAAAATAAAAGAACTAAAGGACGCGATATTTCAGTTGAATTTTTTCGACGTTTCATGCTCCGTCCGCTTTTAGAGCGCAGGCGCGCAATAAACTCGCGCGAAAACGCGGGTGTGGTTACGCGCACGCTATTACGTGTCTCGGGCTCATGAATTTTCCATTGGACTATCCATTTTCGAATGAAAATGTGATAGAAAAAAGAGGAAGCGAACGCATTACACGTCGGGTCTCGGGTAATGTACAGTCCGGCGCGCGGCGATTGATTGCCTCCTTTTGCATGACTCCCCGGCCGCCTCGCTTACCCTTATTGTTTTAACTGTAATAAACGCGCTTATAACGCTTCTGGATTTAAGTGGACGTCCGAGTAAATGGACTCGATTTTCTCCTTCAATTATAATTGTTTAAATCTTCTCTTAATAGTAGTGGCTGTTTATTTGTTTTAGTCTTGCTTGAAATCGACGCTTTTCTTTTGCTACTTATAAAGGTGAATAATTTAAAGATTAAACAAAGACAATTTCTATTTTAGCAGTAAACAGAAAAGTCAGACAAGCTGTTTAAATCATTTGTTGGAAACAGTTCTAAGTTGTTCTAAATTTTCGTTAAAGCTTTGAACTTAATTATAAGAACAATTTTAATTATTTAGATTCAAAGAATGTCTGAAGGACAGTTTAAAATGTATGCATTCACTTTTTAGTGATGCATAAGTAATCGACTTTAGTCTGGAGAACCTCAATTTTAGAACTTTGAAAATATTCCACGAACGTCTTTTAAATAAATTAAATGGCATTTTTATCACGATTTTGCAATTTTTTATTCCTTAAATACTCGAAGCATTAATTATTTGCCGAATGATTCAAAAGAATTTAAATAATGTTGAACTTATTATACTTTCGGTCGATAAAACTTATAATAACCTATAACTTTCTCAAGTATAATGTTTTTTTCAAATAAATATTTTGAAACTCAATAATATAATTTAATGAAGATGATATAAAAGTACTTTTCTACTTTTTAGAAAATTTGACAAATTAAACTCTGACAACTTTATAGAAAAGGTCTTTAAATTATGAAATTCAATTCCGTCAGTTAATGCAAATCTTCAGCTCGGTTGTTTTTCGACTGGTCCCGATCGCAGATCCATGCGGAAATTGATCATTTAAGTTTTCTGCTGGTTATGAATTTTTGAGGGCCCAACCGGTCCTAATGCACATGTCCCGAGTCGCGCGAAAGGGTTGGAAGAGAGGAAAGCGCCCGCGGGAATAGTTGATTTCGCGCCCGAATGATCTCCGGCCTATGCTGAAACTTACACCGCGTATAATCGTTTAGATTGCAAAAAGGAAAAAATTTCAAGTACGGTAATTAGCCTGCGCGCGACGTCTCTCTGGGGAAATTTCAAAACATGAATTTTCGATCTGCTTACGCGGAAAAGGGTTAACGACGTTGGCTGGGGCACAGGATTTTTCTAATAATCTACTATTAATCTGGAGAATCATCCTCCCTTGCAATCGAGTTACCAGTTAGTTAATATTACACCTTTATTTATTCAATTTTTTAAAGAAATATCCTTTAGAAAAAGGCTGCATAATATTCAACTCTTTGAATTTTAAAAAAAAAAAATTTTTTTAAATCAGAAGAAAATCATTTCTCTAAATGAACGAAGAAACACGCTATAATTGTTATCTTCTCAGGAATTCGCATCCATAATTGACCGCGAATTCATCTCTGTTAAATCTTTCCTCGAGCTCCCCGGCCGTCGGCCGGCACAGTATGTATAATTATGCTATCGGCGCTAAAGAATTCATGAGATTCTAGGTAAATAGCACATACAACTCTCTATGAAAAGTAGGCACGAGAGGCATAAAAATGCAGGTAGAGGGGCAGAAAACGGGAGAAGAAGGCAGCAGCGAAGGAAAACACACGAGGGATTATATATTATATGCACGCGCGGCCGACGCAATCATTGTAACTGTGATAATTGCGAGTCTCGGAAGAGGTGTGCATGGATAATAAGCGAGCTCTCAAGCACGAGGAGCGATCGTCGCAGCACCGCCATTCGTTCAACCAAGCGGTTGAGTGCGCCAATTACCTAACACTTTATGCTGCTTCATTTTCATTTTTCCATTTCGTAACAGCCGACAATTATTCCCCTTTGCTATTACTTTAGATTCGTAATTTTATAGCTAAGTCTAAGCTAGTTCTGTAGACTAATTATTTGTGACCATTCAACTGAGAACCCAAAAAGATTTCTCCTCCGCAGCTTGTGACCTCAGTTTCGCAAACGATAACTTACACGGTCATTTTCATTTATGCCCGCGACTTTCTCGCGTGCGCACCTCATTCGCCGATTATATCGTTGAATCTTTACGACGTAGACACGGTCGCGGTTATGCGCTTTAAAATTTTAATACGCCGCCGGCTTTATTTCAAGTCCCCGAGCTTGATGACATCCGATGACGCTCGCCGATGCGGATGCTTTGAGCCGAATGATTTATGGCCGCTTCGATTTCCAGAAGGCTTTTAAACGTTTATGAGTGACTGCTTTTTTCCTTTAAAATTGTCTTGAACAAAGATTAGCTGCTTGGTAAACGCGACTATAAATGTTATGTTAAACTTAGCTTAATTGAAATTTCTACATAGCTCCTCGATTCCGCTGTTTCCCAAATAAAAAAGCACCCTACCAGGAAAGTTCGCTCATTTCCCTTCTCCCCGGGACACAAAGCGATAAATTGAGCGGCTTAAAAAATTCAGGCAGCTGCATCGACGAATCTCCTCAATTATCCTCAACCCTTCGCAATCCCATTCCCGCCGACAAACATCGGGAAGAAAAAAGCTCGAGGGAGGAGAGAAAAAAGCTTTTCCGCGGGAGCCGTAGAAAGAAACAACAAAGTGCGTGCTTGCGACCCTCGCACACACATCTGCCCGCGACCCCAAAACTCTCTTCCGCAGGGAATTGCGCGCGGAAAACGCGCCTCGTGCCGGAGGAAAATTGGGGTAAGACGGCCGGCCCGTAGCCGAATGGAAATTGAAAATTTCTTGTTTATCGCTGCGCGGGAGATTAGTTTCTGCGAGAGTCACCCGGGTATTCCGTGCTCATGTTAATGTAATTACCAGCTTTATTTATTGCATTCCTCATGAAAGGAAAGCTAAATATCGTATATTATTTATTATTTTAATGAAAAAGATAATAAAACAATAATTAATAGCATATTCTTTATAGGATTCTCTCGTAGGTTTGCTAGCGAAAAAAGTAGTCGATGTTTTACCAACCGCGCGCTTCCATGTACAGATTAGGCGTAATCATATGTTTAACGCAAAACTTTGGCAACCGCTGCTAAATTATTTAGCCGGGATCACTTTTATGTGACCAAAACTTTGTCTACTTTGCAGGAGCTTTCTTCGAAAAAAGACTGCAGGGGAATTTATAGCGATAGAGAAAATATTTTTCGAAAACTAATACTGTCATTTTGTTGTTAGCTCATTGGGCTGCTTAGCTCACTCAGCCATAACTTCCTCTCCAAAAGACATCTCCTTCTCTTCTTGTAATCTAGCAAAGTCACGCGTCCGGAAAAGTGTCCGTCTCGGGAAAAGCCCCCTATGTAAAGCGATTGGCCGACGCCGACAAATGAGCCGACGCTCCAGTCAGACTGATTTCCCCGTGGGTCACTTGTGCACCGCTTTCAAATCAAGAAAGACACGCGGCCCCGTCGCTTTTTACGCGGATGCTGCGATCTTCGAGCGGCTTTCTCTCTTTTTCCTGTATGTAAGGGGATTTTCTTTTATTTGAGAGCAGAGCTGCTGGCGATGCATTTTTAACGGACGGCCTTTCAAATTTCGCTCGCACTCGTTTATTTTAAGAACATGGCGTCGGAGAAATTTTCGAGGGTTATGTGGCGGAATTGCATTCGACTTTGCTTTCCTCTTGGGATGGGATTGATAGAGTTAGTGCTATAAATTGGCCCTCTTTTAAATTATGGACGGATTTTTAAAATTTGAATCTGCGTAGATAAAATTGAAGCCTCAATTTTTTTAAATCAGCACAGCATTGTTCAATAAAATAAGCATATTACCACGTTTAAAGCTTTTCAGCAGCCGTTTTATTATTATCAACATTTGTCAACCCGAGCGGCAGTAAATATTCAGCAAGACAGCTTATTTGCCCGAAAGTCTCATTTAATATATTCCTCGATGTATCATGCAGGAGCCGTTATTTTTATTCGACTCTCGACTCCGGCAGATTTCCTATTTTCCCTGGCATCTTCGCAGCATCCTCCGCCTAAAGCTTGACGTCTCCTCCATCTTTCAATAACCCCTGAATTTTGCAAAACGCCTTATAAATCATAAAATTTGCTGCAAGATAAAACACACCCATCGACTATTTACTTACTGCGCGAATTTTGGCTCTTTCGTGAATCGCGAGCCTTTTTTCTGACTTATTTACACTTTGATTGGGCGCGTTTCCCTCGCGCAATTACGTCCGCCGACGGCCGTTTTGCGATGGAAAAAAGCGTGCGGTGACTATAGAGCGACAAAAAGTCGCGGAAACAAAGTGGAGAGGAGCTGGGGATTGACGGGGGACGCAAAAAACTCATCGACTAGACGCTTCTAATTGCAGGGGGAACAAGGATTGAGGAAGGATCGACGTGGAGCTTACCTGGAAGTCTATATTGTGTAATTTTTATGGTTTTTATGGTGCAAACGGTGGATGTACACCTTCAGTAGTTCACCTGAATATCTGTGGTAAAAATTCGAGAATCGTACATTTCGATGTAAAACTTTAATTCTTACAATTATTGTTAATTTAATTAAAAAGATTTACAAGGAATTTTTGTTCCTCTCCCCAGTCGGGCAGCTCCTCCCATCTTCCGAATCCGTCAGCCTGCAACTGGGCCAGAAAGCTCGCAACCGACAGGCGATCGCAGCTGTTTTGCTTGGTTCAACGTTCGCCTTATAATAACTTTAAAGGTACGCAAGTAGCGTAATTGCCGTCCTCGCAGCGTCGTAGGCTGCCTTTTAAATAACTCATCGGCTGTTGGGGGTGGCGCGTAAGCTTGTCATTACTCGACCGGCGCATAGACGCCTCCGTCTGTCTTGTCGGCGAGGCTTGTCAGCGAGTCCGTCCGAGGCTCGAGTAATAAAGACGACAGCTTTCTACTGCGAGATCTTTCCCTTTTTCGCAGGAGTTTCGGGTTTAACGGTTGAGTAAGTAGCATCTGGATGAGGCGGGATTTTTCATGAGTCAATACACTAATAAATTATTGATAAAATTGGATCTGAACTCTAAAAAGTAGTCAGATTCGCGTCTAAGATAAAGAATATAATACGCGCATACGTAATACCACTACTCTCCCTCGAAGGCTCTGCTTTAGTTTTATTTAAAAAAGGGAAATTTAGTAAAAGAACATGTAAAATTGTTGAGAAAAACTGAGCTAATTTAAATTAGCTGAGCAGCATTAGACTTATAAAATAAGAGCCCTGAAAGGGGAAATAAGCGTGCGTATACGCGGATTACTCGTTTTTCCTTTCAAGGTCCGCGTCCAACGCAAAAGCGAAAGGGAGGCAGAAAGAGAGGGAGAGAGGCGGAGGAAAAGAGAAAAAAAGAACAACAAAACGAGAAAAGAATCGCTTTATCACTTTTCCTGAGCAGCAGCGCGCGGCGTTTCTGATTTTTTTATTAGCTCGAGGCGCTGATGAATTGTTTAGGCTCCTCCTCTTCTGGCTAGAAGCGGCTACTTTATTTCGCTCCGGATGCGCGGAAACTATTGCTTCCCTCTCTGCAAACGCTTTTTCTCTCGGCGTTGTTGATAGCTTTTTTCCTCGAAGACATGTATTATAGGGGAAGAAAATGCTGCCGCTTTTACTTTCGCATTGTTTTATTACTTTCGGATCAATGCTTCTTCCCGAATAATTATTGATCCCTGATTATAAGCCAGGATAATTTAATCGCTAATTGCACTAATCTTCGGAGAGATTAAATTCGAGTAATTTTAAAACATAATTAATCAAGTATCAGGACGTAATATGATTTGCAGGCCTGTTCACTTTCAATGTTAATTATCCGTTTCAAAGTTTTACGATTATTACTTATTCACGGGGATGTGTTGGAAACGCTCTGCTTACAGCGATATGCATTTACGTATGAAGCATTTATGAAAAAGAAAACATTTATTTCCGGTAATAATAAGGAAAAGCTGTATTATCTCATTGAATATCGTTGACTTTACGAAAATAGTTTTTTTACCAAATTTACAAACAACTACTTTGAACTTTGTATCTATATTAAATTATATTTATAATCTCAAGTTTGTTGACACATAAATACCATAATAATAGGCAATTATAAAAGATGTTTTCTCTCTTCCAGAAGCCGTGAAACTCGAGCAATAATTTGTCCCTCTTTCTGTGATCCTCTGCGGCTCGATTCGCCAAAATCAATTAGGTTAGGCTTGCCGCTCACGTGAAAGGCTTATTACGCAGGAGACAGCCGCGCACTTTGGCGGCACTTAACCTCCTCCTCCGCGGAATGCATTTTCGGCACTTAAGCCGTACGTGCGCGGCAATGCATCGCATATGTTCGCCGCTCGCGATATCCTAGCCCTGCGCAACAAGCATGTTTATTCCCCTCCCAGCCCGCGCGGGCTACTTTTTTTCAGGAGGGGGTGGCCTGGCGCAGGTTTGCTCCCCAGAGACCCCCATCCCTTATTCATAATCCGAGCCGATTCAATGCGCTTTTCCAGAGCTTTTAAGATAGTACTCTCGCCCTTTTCTGCGGAATCGAGAGCCGGGATGGGCTTTTGCTGTAAGGGCTGGAAAAGTCGGCGGAGGTAACGTGTAAGTAAGATTTGTTGGCGCGAACGGTTAATGCTGGCTAGGGGAATTTACATGACGGATCTGCTTCGATCGATTTCGATCGCCGAATTATACCAAGCATACCAAGTCATTTTCAAAATTACGAATCTCAGGGAAACATTGTTTTTCCGAAATTACTATGGCTACTTTTAACTGACATATAATTTCTATGCTTTATGTAACGAAAAAGAAAGGCCACTTAGCCGCTGTGTTTTTATGCATGCGTTGGGCGGAATCAGCAGAGGATGAAAGAGAAAAATAGGTGCTGAACGAAGCGAGCTCCTCGCCTCGTTCATTTCCAACGGCGACTGCCATGGGGTCCGCTATTGTTCGATCGGGCCATTGACATTGTATTCATTGCTTTTTCTCTATCCTACTTATTTTGATTTCTCCATGTACTCCGTAAACTATTTTCATTTTCTATTTAATATTTAAACAAATTTTTTTAAGCTCTTGTTGTGTAATTTAATTATAATTACGGTATAAAAATATGTTGTAGTATCTACAATATTTGTTTATTCCAGTTGACCTGCAAGCCAGAATTAATTTTCAAACGCATTAATCCACGTACTGAAACTAATAACTATCACCCAAATCTCCTTCTTTCGCGCGAAATCAGCAAACAAAACTTGCTCGGAAAAGGCAATCCATCAAAAACCCATTAACCGGCATTCGGCGATTTCAATTTGACGGGCTTAAAAAAGCTCGGCTTGACATTTGGCGCTCAAAGTGTGACTGCACGCCACAACAAGCGTAAAATACGACAATGATGCGCGGATTATAGCATGACTAGCCGGAGGCGGCGGCACAAATCATTCCTTCCATCTCGGCGTCACCGCGGAAAGAGAAAACAGGGTTAAGCGCGCCCCATTTTTTTTCCTTGCCTCGACCGGAGAGAGCAGCGAGTCTCTCCGCAAGGGACATTTTTATATGCGATCCAGCGTTTTACTGGCAGTTCCATCTGCTCCGCGACGCTATACGGCGCTACGTGCCTGAGGAAATGGAGAAAGGGACGAAGAATGCTAGGGTCTACTGCGATCTTTTTTTAGTGGCCTTCTTTGACTTAAATAAATTTCGAAAATTCTTCTTCTATTTGGAAAAGGAATCCAGCAAACAATTATTCGAGAATGCTTTTTCTGACGTATGTTTTGCAAGAAATTTGTCTTTGTTGAGAAAATTCTAGAAATTGACATATGTTAATTAGCCTGTAATAAGAACATAAATACTAAGGGACATAACAGAGAAAATATAATTACTTTTACTTGAGTAAATTCTTTCGAAATTTAATATTAAAAAGTCAAGAAACTTGTTGTCTAAAACGATTATATTCCTTAATTTATTAAAAAGATTGAAAATACAAATTCTCGAAGAATACTGCAATAACTATCGTGAAAATAAACTCCTCCAAAAACTAATCCCACCAGCGAAAAGAATCCCTCTAAATTTGGCCAAAATTACGGCGTTATAACGTAGAAGCGTCGAAGGGACTAGCAGTATGTGCCCTGCATAATACACCCCGTAGGCTCGGCGGAACGCGACACCGAGGAATACGGACTGTCGCCGGTGCATATAAATTCTAATATTTCGTTTTCAAGTGTGATTTTATACGCGTTTTGTGCGTCTTTTACAGTCTCCCATCTCGCGGAGAAAAAAAGCGAGAGAGAGAGAGAGAGAGAGGAGCGCGCGATTCTCCTCCCCCACGCTTATACGCGCCCGGGGCCGTAAATATTATGAGGGTCGATATAACCGCCTGGGATTTTGCTATCCCAGGAGAAGCCAATGTTCGCTCTCTCGCCAACTCGAAACCTGCCCCTCTTATCCAGAGCACGCACTTTTTCTAGACCCCTGTTGTTGGCATGCGTCTTTGTCGTGTTTGTTAGTTTTCGAGTTGTAATTCTTGAGCTTTCAGTTGAGTAGGCAAATTTTTTAGATAAAAACTGGATAATTATAGTCTTTGGCTTCTGATTGAAAATCAGACAATTCTGAAGAACCAGTAGAATTGATTATTGCTTATTAACGATGTACGGTAGTCGTTGACTGATTTATATATCAAATTTTCATAATTACGCGTCTGGATTGTTTTTTATTCTTCAAGAATATATATATATATATATATATATATAGCGCGCGAAGTGAATAAAAAGTAAACCAGTTGTATCGACTTGACGGAATTTTTTATAGTTTACTTTTAAATTCGCGTATAAATAAACATGTATAATAGTTACCTAACATAAGTATAAAAAGTTAATTAAAGAGCATTTCAATTCAAGAATCTCATCTTCTTTTACTCAGTAAAACTCTCAATTACTATACCATTATTATAACCATTAATTCATTAAGCCACCTTCCGCAATTAAAAACTACCTCCAATGATGAACCCTCTGACACTTGAATGCCATCCGTTTCCCGAAGCCCTAATCGACGACAAGCAAACTACTTCCCAAGAAAGTACCTCAGCGGTAAAACTTGCCAATTTACGTGGCAACACCATCATCCCGAGTTCGAATCGGATTCGACTGGATTCGAGCTTAGTTCCTCCGCGTGTATACTTAGTTCGCAGCGAGCGGAGGGGCCTCCCCCGTGCAAACAGAGACGCGAAGATGGCATAGTTTCAGGCCTCCCGCACGTAACTATGACGTAATCAGCGAATCGAGCTGCATCGTGGCATTACGCCGAGCTCTTATGTACTGTACTTTTCCCCCCGTCGCGCGGCTCTCTTTGCGAGCTTTCTGTGCGATTTGCTGCGAGCTGCCACGGCGAAGGGTTCCGAGCAATCGATACCTGTACGTCAAACGCTTCTCCTCTCTTTTTCTCTGCTTTGCCAGTTTTGCGCAATAATGCTTGCTTTCTTTCTTTCCTTTCCTTTCAGGACGTTTCAGAGATTGTGGATTTGACGAAGAAATTTTTCATTCCGGCATAGTTGCTTCCTGAGAAATACGATGTAGTTGGACATAATATTTATTTTAAACAATAAAAGTTGCATCAAAATTTATAGCTTTTTAAATCAAAAATACTCCTTTTCTATGGAATTTTTGTATAAATACCGTGATTATCCAATGCCTTGCATAAGTCACTTTCAACAAAATACAGTACTTTTCATCTGCCTTCACTTTGCTTTTATCGCGCTTTAATAAAAGCGAAAATTTAATTAAAATCTCTGAAAAAAATTCTATCGCTTACCCTCACTGTTGATCCCCGAAACCCATAAATAAATGACCAGATTATTCCGCTAAACAATTACTTGGCAATCATAATCCAAGCCTTTTCCCGCAACTCCTTTCCTCGCTCATCAAGCAGCTGGCAGCGGCGACGAGGCGTTGAAAAGCAGGTAAGACCCTCCGCTAAAAAATTCAAGAGCCCGGCAATTAGTCTATTTCCGCGAAGCGTCGCGATCGGTAGAAAATCAAAGCGGACTCCCCGCCGCGCAAAGAAGAAACGGCAACTGCCGCGGCTAATCGAAAATTCATAGAGCGAGGGATGTAGGGGACAGTGCGACTCATTAGTTCGATATATCCGCGATGATCGTAATCCGGCGCGAAGCAGGGCGCCAACGAGCAAAAGAACAGCCAAGTCGTCTTGGCCCCCGTTGACTTCTGTCGCACCCTCCTCTATCTCCTTGCGGTTTTCTGCGACTTCTCAGCTCTTTTATTGTCAGGACAAGTTTTCTCATCCGCATCGTCGGTGAATCTGTGAGCGGCCCGGTAAATGAAAACGAATGTAAGGGACACTTGGGATGTTTCGGGAAATTGATTCGAGTACTTTGCTATTGAAATGTAAAGATTTTTCATAATAAAAGATTAGAATTAATTAAGGCATTTAAAGAAACAATTGCTGTTACACCGATACCTGACAATAAGGACACTTGTAAAGTTCGTGATAATTTACTTGATCTCCTCGCTTAATATATACCCGCTGCAGAGCTCTTCCCTCGACGGGCCAAACTAAAATCTAATCTAATCTCGTTCTCTGCGCACACACGCCCCGGCATTTACAAACGCGGAACATCGGCACCGCGGGGCGCGTTTTGACTCCGACTCAGGGGGGAGAGGGGGAACGGCAGCAGGGGATGATCGCTCATCTGGCAGCGCGGGGAAAAGAGCATCTGGCCGGGCAGATCGGATCTCGAGCACCGGTTGTGCCAACCTGTTTTGTGATGCGCCGGACAGGAGAGAGAATTCATTATACGCCTAATATAAACATATTGCGCGTATGTATCTACAAGCCCGTCACTTTGAGACTCTGTGATTTTTAACGCGCTTGTAGCGTCCCCCTTCCCATTTAGCTGGGCTTCTGTTCTTTCGAGGAGGTTTTTGTTGCTGCTGTCTCTTTTTTCGGGGGTCGCTGAAAGAGATACGCTGCTGAAGGATTTTCGGGTGTTTCGAGAGAAACTGAGAGAGTTGCTTGTGGATGTACGATTACGTAAACAAAGACAGACGTGTATTTTATAATGCTTATTATTTTTTAGCAAAAACAAAATAAAATATTAATTATTGTTTATGAACTAAAAGTAATAATTTCTAATTATTATTATTTAATCTTTTTACTTAAGCTTGGAAACTTGTGCGATCGCTGAGGGTTATGGGTATATAAAATAAATAACACGTTTATTTCATACTGTTTTTGTGCAATATTTTAGTTTATTGCAACGTTTCGTCTGTTAGGTTTTCGGACCTCTTCAGGCTTAAAAAACACAATATGACAATTGTTTAAACTAATTAATGCTTTAACATAAAAATTTTTTTTTACCTAGTATACAAAGTATATCTAAGAGTCACATTTTACATAAATCAGTTCGCATCTTGCGATGTGAGCAAGGCGGTATCAACGAACTTACTGAAATAAAGCAGTGAAACAAGTATCTAATATAAATGAGTCAGTGTTTATGATTTTGCATTTGAGGATATTAATATTATCTATACTTCTGTATGGCTTTCAAAAACGAATTGTAAATGTAATTAAGGCGAGAAAGATCTTTTTTATCGATAATATTGATGAATATGTAACATTTCAGAAATTTGCCTCTTTTTAAAACCTGGTTCTTTGTCTAAAATCTGTTTTTTCATAATCAAATACATATCCCGATTGTTGGTGTAGAGACGCTACAGAATTTTTATTGTAGTTATTTTTATGTTCCTTTAATCTGACCTTAAGCGTGCGTTTGGTTTTGCCTATATAAACCGCTGAACAGTTTTTACAAAAAAAATTATAAACTATACGCCAGTCGTTTCAAATTTATTCGTTTGGTCCTTGCCTAATTTTACAATATTATTAAATGTTGTTAATTTTTGGAACAGTTCGTATTTTGTATTTCTTTACACTACTGTTGCATTAATTAAAAAAGTTTTTTTGATAAAGTAAAGAAAGAGTGAACAAATGTTTATCTGTATTTTTGGCTATGCTATTATTTGAATTATTCTTATATTTCAATTTTAATTTTCTTTTTTTGATACAATTTTCTATGAAATCGACTGGGTAATTGTTTTCCTTTAATAGCTGTTTTACAATCTTAGTATTATATTTATGAAATTTTGTGTCTGAAAGAAGGATAGCTCGGTCTATTAAATTATATACAATATTTTCTTTTTGTTTTTTTTTTAATGATTTGAATTGAAGTTTAAAAGTCTTGATGAAGAAGATGGTTTTTAGTACCAATTAGTGATAATTTTGTTTTTTGACGAATTAAAGTTAAATCTAAGAAATTTAATTTTTTATCTATTTTTATTTCAAAGGTAAATTTTAAATGAGGGTTGTAACTATTGAAAATGTTTAAAACAAAATTGACTTGTTATTTATAACAATGAAAGTGTCATCTACGTATCTACTATATTGTATTTAATTTTTAAGAGTTTTAAACAATCAGATTCCAAATCATCCATAACAATATCTGCAAAAAGTAGAGAAATAGGCGATCCCATTGGTGTACCAAATTTTTTTTTTTTTTACAAAATTGGTTGTTAAATTTAAAAAACGTATTGTCGAATAGGAACTTAACAGTATTTCTTATTTCGTGAAACGGTAATTTGGTTTTATCGCAAATTTGATTAACTCTTCGGTCTAAACTATTTAATACAAGATCGCATGGAATATTTGTAAATAACGAAGTAACATCTAAAGACATAAGTAAACTATTGTCTGGAATATATAGATTTTTTTAGTGTTTTTCTAAATTCATAACTATTATTAATATGTGAAGATGGTAAAGAAATAAATTTTTTTAGTTCCTTATATAAAAATCTGGCTAAAAAATGAGATGGACTATTAACCAAATAAATAATAGGTCTAAGAGGGACATCTTTTTTATGGATTTTTGGAAGGCCGTATGCTTTTGCTATGGTTGTATTCGTCTGAGTTAAACAGATGTTATCATATTTTTTATTTAAGTAATCATTACCATTAAAATATTTTAAAATATTATAGACTTTAGACTGTAATCTTTTTGTTGGATTTTTCTGTATTTTTTCATAGGTGTTGCGGTCATCCAGTAAATTTTCCATTTTTTCAATGTACTCTCTTTTATCTATACAAACTGTAAGGTTTCCCTTGTCAGCTTGTGTAAAAAAGATGCTCGGATTTGGCTTTAATTCTTTGATTAATTTCACATTTTTTACAAAATTTTTTCCATTTTAGAGAAATGGACATCTTTTTTTAAATTGAATTTTAAAGTTCGGGTGACAAGTTTTCTAATTTCATTTTTTAGTAGTAGAATTGATTTCCACGTTTTCGAGATTGTGTTTGACATTTTTTATAGTTATAATAGTGTCAGTTTTAGAAAGTTTTTTCATAGTATTAATCTTTTAACTGTGAATAAAGAAATTATTATCAATACAGGTCAATATAAGCTATTTAGTATTTACATTAATAAAATTATTACCATTAACATTTTAATCCTAATACATAAACTAACAATGTTTTTTGGTATTATATAAGGATTGTAAAAAAAACTTGTAAATTTTTATAACTTTTTGTTTTAACAATGTTCATCTTTAAATTCATTACTGTAATACAGTATCTGCATGTAAAGTACAATACCTTCAAAAGCTCAGTATCGACATAGAATAGCTGACGTTAAAGATCCGAGAATGTTCTTGAGAATATACAGGAACAATCGGTTTTAGAAAATCATGCATCTTTGCGAAGAGCGGCATGATTCACTTACCTTATTTTATCATTAAAAGAAGCTCAGCATTCTGGGAATGCTGATGAATTTTGAATTCCCGTAAGCTTCTGACCTGCAAAAATATTCGATCGAAAGCGAGCTTATCGCCGTCCTCGTGAACTTGCGGCCACTCGGAACTTCACAAGAGAAGAACATTTTTCGCGATAAGAAGATCAAAATATTAAAAGTGCAGCGTCGCCGACAGGGCCAGATTTTCGATTATTTATCGGTAAAAACGAAAATCTCTCTCGAAGCGGACGCGGAAAATCGCATTGGCCTCGCTTCCTGCATAATCCGCCTTTAAGCCTTTGCCGAAGTATCGGGAAAATTCCCTATTATGGACTCTCTGCTATCGGTGGACCGCGATTTTCATAATTTTGTAAAGGAAGAAAAGAAAAGTCTGCGTTGCATGAAACTTTTTGAATGAAACTTTAACGAGCTGCTGTTCAAAGATCAGTATTTTCGGGAGAAAACAGCTTTTTAGTCTCGTCATTTATTTCATATCTTTGTTCAAATAATTACAAAATCATTGAAAAAAATGCTCAATTTCAATAAATAAAGTCAATCGAATATTAAAATTAATCATTGCAGATTATAAATGTATTTCATTTTAAACCAGCGTCGATTTTAAATTTTTATATGATTTAATCCTCGTTCCGATTGACTCGACATTAAAAAATTTTCGACACATTTCATGGTCGGAACCGAACAGTTGAAATCCCATTCCCGCAAAGTAAACAGGCAGCAGAAATTGATCGGGACTTGTTAGAGAAGACGTTCTTTTTCGGCGGCGGGCGCAAAGCTCGAGGCTCGGCGACGACGATCTAACGAGATAAGGATCGTGCGGAATCTGTGTCCCGCTCGAGTCAGCCGAGTGGGATCGAATTATCTAACCTGACCGATCCGTTGAGTGCGCGCCTCGTTCCTGGAAAACGAGGGTCCAAGAGCTAGACGCAGGGGATTCCACGTGCGGCCTCTCTCTGCTTACTTTTTGCGCAGAGTCGCGGACAGCGGAATCGATATCGAGCGGGATGACTTGAGGGAGAGTTAACGAATAATCTTGCTCTTAACTTGCGACGTGTAACTTTTCGTCTGCGGTTAGAACGACCTGCAAATAAAGACTTGATTTATATTTCAATTGTATTATCAATAATAAAAATGGCTTTTTCTTGCTGTAGAATTTTAGTCGTACAACGAGAGCTTTCAGTGGCGTTCATACGACTTTAAAATTTAAGTGCTTAGTAAATTGCTAATGCAAATAGTAGGACGGCTATTTATTTTCGTTAAAAAAATGTATGTTTTTAAAGCTGCTGCAGTGAAAAAAATTGTCTCATCCAGCAAGAGAGGAGCAGAACTGCAAGCAATCAGATGGTAATCTAGCTCGCAGCGTCCCTCTGTGTACACCGTTGGCTGGTCGTCTGAAATAAAGAGAGAAAGTGATTTTGCCCGGTGAAAGGAGTCGCCTCTCATCCGAGCCCTCGCAGGAGGCTCCGTCTCGAGGATACGTCCAGTGTAGACAGACTCCGAGCTGGCACAAAGCGGCTTTGCACAGCCCATCAAGCTCCACAAACACAGCCTCGGCTCATTAGCGATGCGCGAAAAAAGGAGACTACCTACAGCTGCGTCCTAGGCATTTCGCGCGAATTCCCTCCTCCATTTTGTCTTAACGCACAGCGTGCGCGGTTGCCAGGCAACGGCCCTTACGCTCCGCTTCATTTATAATTCAGCAGCCAATGCGGGCCACGCGGCGGCGAGCCGCCGACGCCACCCTCGCCTCGCCTCGCCTCCTCCGCTCATTCAAGCTCTCAAACGCCGGAACGGAAAGCGTAAGCGCAAGCGGCTTGTTCTGTTGCATCCTCCCTCGAACGCCTCACCCCCCTCCAAGCGGCCTGCCTGCACGCATTCGATACTCTTTTCTTTTTCAGGGCTACTCGATTTCAAAATATTCATTAGGAATTTTTACTTTTATTTTTTTATATTTATATAATTAACAGAAATAGTTTGCAAGATTATTCCAAGCATGTACTTAGCCGTTAATAATTATTTCCAAATATAGTACAATTTCTGAGCCACGAAACGCGTGGCATGAGTTGCATATTACTCTCCTGCATTATTAAAGACGGCCAGAAGTGGTTTAGTTTCGAGAGGATCATTCACTGCTGAGCGAAGCGGATATAAAAGCTCATTGAATGAAAGGGCCTTTCGATCTTTTTATTTTCGCCTTAAAGCGTCACTTTAGTTTATCGTCAATAAATTCAATTATTCAAGCAGAAATCTTATTATTGTCGAAGAGCGCGACATCAAAGCGATAAGATTTTTTTAAGTAAGCATAAAATAAGCATAAAATAAGCATAAATAAGCTCCGGCATTCTCTCTCTGAAAATAGACTGGTTCCTCGGCGCCCCCGCAACGATAACAATGATTTAGCCTCGCCGCTCAAATCTCTCTCGGCGAGGCCACAAATCAGCATCAATAAGTAACGCGCTTCCGCCAATATCCCGCTAACAATCATTAGCATCGTAAAGAAATAAAGGTCGGAGCTTAACGGCGCTCGGCCGCCTAATTTTATCGGAACGCCTCTGCTCATGCACTCGTAATCATCTCATTCTGTCGGGCTTTCATAATTCATTTCTTATTAGACTCTTAACGCGCGCCGGCTTTTACCACTGCCGCGGCCCGCCGCGGCCCGCCGTAAAATCGCTTCAGACCTTTTCTCCCGCTCCTCGTAGCAAACTTTTCTTATCCTTCTAACCCTCGCGTGCGCCCGATCCTTTCCCGCCTCTTTATGCAGGCTCTTGTAAGCCGCTGCGTCTTTCTTTATGCCTTTCGAGAGGGCCAGGAGAGATGCTTTAACAGATGTACATGAGGGATCTTCTCTTTTTGCTGGGGGAAATTTGCTTCGAGGAGGTATTGCTTAACTGGGCTAAACTCAAGCCTGTCTTCAAATTTTTTTAAAATTCTACTTTCTTGCTTAATTCATTTCAGCCGTTTTTCAAAAGAATTATTTCTATATTTCTGGGGTAAAAATTACTTATTTTCATGATAATAAAATACATAAGGTCACTTTGACTCCGACAAATCTAAAAACAAGCCCACGAAGCCCAAGCACAGAGAAATAACAATATAATTTCCTTGATGAAGAAAGGAGGGTGGCAGATTAGCGGGAAAAGCGAAAGATAGAGAGAGCGAGATGACAGACGGAGCGGAGGAGTACACTCAGGTCTGAAGAGAGAGAGAGTGCAACCTTCAATTATCACTCTCTCCGTCCGCCGCCTTTTCAGCGCTCGTTTTCTTGCCTTTTTTCCCTCCCGATCATTAAATATTTTGCTGCGATACTCTTGTTACGAATGCTGCTGCGTTCTTTACACAAGTTTTTTACGCCCCACCTCTCTCGTCGATATATTGATCATGCAGGCCAGAACAGGTTAAGCGTCGATTTTATACGAGCGGCTATCATTAAAGAATCGCGGGGTAGTTTTGAAGCTCTATTTGTCGAAGCACTGCGGACTTGCTGGGCCGATGGGAGTTTTAGAGGCGAGAGTTTCGATATTATCCTTTTAGTCCAGACGGATTTTTCCATACATAGGCAAGATGAAAGATTTACATTGCTTATTTAAATTGCAGCTGTTAATTTGATTGAAATGTTGAATTTAATAATTCAGTCTTCTTATTAACAATTACATACATTTTTCTTAAATAATTGACAGTGACGAACAGAAAATGAAGAAAAACATTTATATTTTACTTCATTCTGAATAGAAGATTATCATGAAATACTGATAATTTCAATATTGATCCTAATTAATTATATTTTCGTATTCAAATAATGATATCTTTTGAAAAATTGAAATTTAATTTTAGTTAGTGTATTACTTATTCCTTAATTTCTCAAGGAATTCTTAAGTTATTTTATTTTAGCTTAATATAAACAACCTTTGAATTTGCATTTTCATTCTATCAAGTTTTGCAGAAATTTATAATTCATTGAGTACATATTGTGGTCTGAAATGTTCTACTTTCTTCGTATTCACGAAAACTAACCGTATCTGTAAAGAAAAAGATTTTGTTCTTCGGTAACATGCTGTTGCGTTGCTTGAATTTCCAGTAAAATATTTAGAAATCTTCTTTCATTTTCAAAATATCTGTTTCATCTAGTTTGATTTTTTTTTATTCGAACTATTGCTTTTTCAAGCAGTATAGTCAATGACTTAATGACTAAATTAATAAAAAAAATTGTAAAAGGTAAAGTATTTGATTTAATAGAATGGAGAAAAAAGCATTATTCAATATGAAACAAAGGAAAGAAGAAATTTGAAAGAGCTTTCCAACAATCCCCTTGTTTCTATTAGCCCAAACAGTTCGATCGAAACTACTCTCCCAATAAATAACCAAGAAACTCGAACTCGAGCTCAGAACGATCCTCCTTCATTGCATGCATGCAAATGCAAGAAAGTTTACCTTTGTAGCTGAAATACCTCTGAAACCTTGTTTCCTCTTTGAATCCTGCCAAAGTGCTGCAGATCGAGTCGAAAACTCGCGCGTTCGGCAAGAAAACGTCGCCCCGTACAACGTCGCAGAAATAGCATTAATACTTTCGGTCGGCCATAACACGCTTGAAATAATCATCCAGAGGTAAGACTGTACGGTGAGCAAAAAAGGGAGAGAGCACGAGCGCGACATTCGCGAAAAGGGTTTCACTTGCCTGCGCGATTCCCCTCATAAAAGATCCACGCTCGGTGCGTTATGCACATGCGGCGCTGTGTACGGAAGGAGAGAACGGAAAAAAGCGACATTAATCTATTCATGAGCAGAGTCGCTCGCGCAAAAGGAATACAAAGTCTGCGGAAGCCTCGGGCGAAAAGGAAATTCATTCATTTTTATGTAATAATTGCACCAATTGTAGCGGAGCTAATGGAAAAGTGTGTAAACGATACTGCTGAATGTAGTTTACAAGTATACAATTGGACTGCTGAAGAGAAGGCTGATAGAAGCTTATTTTTCGTTAGTTTTTCACTGACAGACTTGTTCTGGAAAATTTTCTAATTAGATTTCAAATATTTTTATGGAATTTCGCTTTTCGTAATGATTTAATTTCTATGGTAAATAATCGGACTCAAGGAAGAAAGAAGAAAATAAATAATTTTACTATAGCTAGATAGATTCTAATACATGATGTCAAATCCTATAAAATAAGTTTTATAAGAATGTTACATTATTCTCGTACAATATCCTATAAAATCTTATTCATTCTCATGTGAATACACAATTTAAATCGTCAATCGTCAAAGCAATTGAATAAAATGTACTTCCCTTTTACTTTATTAATCAGTGAATAAACGTATGTATAATATTGTAGTACTCTTGCCATTTTTTCATAGACACAGGCATCCATTATCGATGAAAGAAGAGCCAGAATCTATAACTTAACCGGATTAGTTATTTTTGCAACACGACAATCGTTGGGCCTATATATCTTACTTATTGAAAACGCATCCGCAAAAAGTTGATGCTTCTTTGTTTTGTTTTATCTGCATTATATGTAACTGTGCACTTATTCTTATAGCTTGGGGTATCGGGCTTTTAATATGAATTTACGATGTCGTAAAAATCGCTCGCTCTCACGTCAGGTTCCTATTGCAGTCGTACGGAGTCCGTTCATTATTTAAAAGGCGATGCATTTTTAATTGGGTTCGATAGCTGTCTCAGTAAATGAGCCAGCGTTATGTTCATCAATTACTAGGTGCTTTAAACGCGACTAATTTCACTCGAGTAATTATGCGCTAAAGGAGCTCGGTTATTTTCGATTCTTATTTTAAGGCTAATTGGCTTTCGTTTATCGTTATTAGAAAAATTTCGGCATGTTTACGTGTAAAAATTGAAAAAAGTAAAAAGTTTCTGTCGAATGTCGAGGTTGAAGTGATCCCTCGTGAATATTAACGGGCATCACCTGACGCGGGCTATGAAAATCCATGGGAGAATCCTCGGCAATCAGTCTGGCTTCCAAGACAGGCAGCAATCAGAGTCGAGCAGACGACGACTGGAACTCGGAAATCGATAGGACGCACGGCGGCTACAAAGTAGCATCGCATCAGGCCGCTCGGTCTACCTACGAATACACGCTTAGCTACGTAATCCAGGGAGGAAATAGAGGCAGGGGCTATATCCGCGGTCACTGCTCACAGTCGCATTAGTTAGGACTAACAACACTGGCCGGACAATCAAAAGCTGATGGCCCATGATTCGCTATGATAATGAAGCATGAATAGGACATGAGCCGAGGCGAGTCGGGGAACGCCCAGCTCTCTCGACTTCTCTCTATCCCTGCTGCTTCTCTCTGTCGCCAGCCAGTCCGCAGGCTTTAAGGGAGGCTTTCACTGCAGCCTGAACACGCTGCATCCAAGGAATCGCGAGGTCAGCTGCGGGCTTTCTGACTCGATCCAATTCAGGAGGATAATCACCCGAAATTCTGACCGAAATAATTTTCCTTTCTTTCCCCTATGTTAATATTAATACTACAAATCAAACCTTCTTCTTTCGACAATAAACAACTTCTAGCGATTCAATGTAATTCTTGTCTATCTTGTTATAAGTATTGTATAATAATTACACCTTATATACCAGACAGAACAGAAAAATGCTTGAAACAACAAGCTCCCCGGCTACAGGAATAGATTAAATATGAATTAATCTCGAAATTTTGTTTTAAAAGAGCAGAGTGAACAGTATTTGTGCGCTTAACGCGCAATGCAAAAACAATGAATTTCCAATGTGAAAATGGACTAGCAACTACGATTTTTTAAAAAACTTTATAAAAACAGTTGAAAATCGTTTTTTCATTACACGAGATGTTGAAAACTGGCTGCCAAATTATTCATATTAACATGCGAACGAAGCAAACAAAATTCAACAACGTGTTAAATGCGAATTTTTAAAAAGTCGAGCTTTACTTAAATACTTAACGAATGTTGTACTTAACTTTATTATTGAATAATAATAATGAAGCACCCTGGAAAAAGCATTGTTTACTTGCGCCGATACAGCAGCGGGGCTTGTCAAGTCCCTCTTTCTGGCGCCTCCGCGCGGATGACGGGCTCGTTCCGGATGTAAACTAGCGGGCCAATTTATTATACGCATCGCGAGGGTCCGTCCGCTCGTGCGAAATTGGATTTACTCGCGGGTAATCGAGTTGCCGCCTCGCGCATACATATACATGCGCGCAAACGGCCGGCGCTTCTTCCTTGGCCCGCGTCGCGCTCGCGGCCGGCCCATCAACTATTCACGCCGATTTTAATTCAACCTCACTTTTCGGGCCTGGTTTTTTCAAAATTTCGCTTTATTATGAAGAAATATATTTTAGGAAAAATTCTTGGACTGCATGTATGGAAAATAAACGTAGTTTACAAGAAAGCTTTTACTTGATTGGCTAGTAAGCCACGGTATAATCATTTTTCCGAATATATTTAAATACGTATTTTAACAATATTCAGACAATCAACAGTTTTTTAATAAATAAATTATGTTAGATATGTTTTATAATAAGTTAAGGTAATTTGTCAAACATTTCCATCCACATTAACATGTGCCAACTCCGCACTACTGGCTTCATTACTCGTCTCGTAGAATTTAGTTTGGTCGCGATTCTCTTTGTTACTAATCTGATCTCGATTGTGTTGCTTCGCATTTCTACAATGATTACAGTCGATCTCCCTTATTGATTTCCAATTTAACCAAACTCGTTTGATTTCGGTTTTCACTTCATTGTTTAGAAAACAATGCAAAACTGATACTATTAACCCCTAAAAGTTAAAAAAATAGGTATAATACAATTATCAGTATGGATTGTAAAATTTTAAGAATATATTTACCTGAAACGAGCAGGCAATTCGAACTGCATGATAAAAATAAGCTTTGGTCACTTTTTCTTCAATCCAAGGCTCGACTGAGAAAAAAATGTCGTGAGCTCCAAAAAGAGGAACTAGCATTAATGTTGATTTGAACCATTTCCAAAATTGCATCTTTCTCTGGCACAGAACAGTGCAATTTATTTTTATGAAAAGGACTCTCGCGTTTAATATGAAGAAAAACAAGTTCAACTGGAAATCGCAAAAAATAAGCTTAATGAATTAATAAAATGGTATCGACTAAAATATAATGTAAGAAAGGAACTTACCAAAATTATTATGAAAATTGGCACTGCCAAAATATTTGCTTTGATATCGACGTCAACCCAACAGAAATTCGTGCTCGAAGAAAGAACGTAAATAGTCACATATGGAATTATCACCAAGAAAGGAAGACCTGGAATTAAGTGTCTTAATGAGTTCCTTAATGTACTTTTAAATATCAATTCATAGATTATTGAAAATTAAAAAATGTTTGCTGTTTTCCTACGACATTTTCGTACCCCAACCACAAATAATTAGCGGCTTTATCGACGTACACTCTTTGTACGGCGCTCGACAAATGAAAACGTAAAAGTACCAACTTTCCATTAAAATCCAAGAAAAACTCGCAAGTTCGAAATAATTTCCAAATACCATTAAGAGTCGACAAACAATTGACTGCAAAGAGATTAATAATTTTAAAATCTCGAGCAATTTGCTTTGTCAATAATGAATACATACAGCATCTTTTCCAGAATATGTATCTGCAGTTATAAAAGTTAGAAAGATTCGGTGGGCAAAAGCTACACCTTGCAGTAACCAAATCATCGCTTGAACTGCCATCGATATGAATAAGTTTATGTGTATTCTTACCCTTGCATTTTGCAACCGACTGAAACAAGGTGAAGCTTGCTTAATATATTTTACAATAATATATACATATACATATACTTAAAGGTCTACTTACTGAAATAATATATATATTCCAAGGGCAGTCAATAAACTAATTATCGATGTTGCATAGCCTATTCTTACGAATGTATAAAGTTGAATATGCCACCACTGTAAATTAAAAATGAATTTATATAAGCCTTATTTAATTTAATTAAAAGCCAATTACTCCTAGCAATTGCAAGGAAAGCAAGCAGTATTTACATATAAGTCAAGGTCAATCAGATCCACATCGGGTGTAGGCAAAGCCAAGCCAAAACTCGTGACATTTGTATTGATCATCGTGCATTCCGTATTGTTAGATGGGAGCCACTCGAAAATCGTCTGGTTGTTATTCGTTATCTTCGTTACATTTGCCGAACACCATCTGCTCATCGATTTATTTTTATTCTCCATTAGTGGACATGATAATCGAGCCATAGTTTTACAGGGTGTTGCCGGCCAGCAGTAAATGCCGTCGTAGTTTGGGGGACACGAGTTATTTGTTTCATTAACTTGAAAATTATGGAACGTTACTTTTTTCAATAATTCATTGTCTGATAGCGGATTTTTTTATTCATCTTTCAAGTATCTAGAATTAGTATTCATTGCACGAGATGTGATTATAATATAGCCTTTTTAATAAATTCACTTTTCTACCCAATTTCTAAGGTTAAACTTAATTAGATACTACGACATTTGGGTAATGGATTTTCCTGTAACTTTGGTATATGTTTTCTAATAAAATATGAAGGAAGCCGTGCCCATTCGGCCTAACGCTCGATTTTTCAAAAACTAATACTAATTTTCAATAGCTATTGACATTCGAAAGGTGAGATCAAGTCCTATCGATTAAAAAAAATTTCATAAAAAAATCTTTATTCGTTCAAAAGTTATAGCTAAATAAAAATTTCCAATAAAATCAAGCTAAAATTACATAAGTAGATTTTTTTATGTTATTTTAATGGTCATTTTTTGTTTTACTATAACTTTTGATCTCACCTTTCCAATAGTTAAGCCAAAAGTTAAAACACTATACAGTTAATAGTTGAAAAGTTATAAGTGATTGAACAAAAATCGACTTTTCTTAGATTTTCGCTAAAAGAGCACATAACTTTTGAAAAATCGAGGGTTAATATTTTAACGTTAGAAAACATGTGCCAAAGTTTCAGGAGAATCCATTACCTAAATGTCGTACACTCTCCTTGTAAGTGTACGACATTTGGGTTAAATAAATGAACCAATTTAGAAGAAAATCTTTTACAACAATTTTGAAATATTCAAGTAATTTTGACTCACAATTTTTCAGGAGTCGTTCACACTTGCTACGCTGCTCGAGCAAAAACCGTTGCAACTCGTCCATCGTTAATTTAAATTACTGCCTATAAGTTGTCCGAAAAACATCGATCACTAGAATAACAAAGAAAACTGCGCATCATGCAGCCGAAACATTTCTCTGTAGTGTCTGATGACTAAATGTGGGTGAACACCGAAGAGGTACATGTGTAATTGCGTGGGGAGTAAAAAATTCAACCTCCGCGGCGCAAGCGCTGTTTTAATCCCCGAAGCTTTCACCTTATCGCGCCCCGATTTATTCGATTTCTACCTCGTTGTGGGAGAGAACTGTTGCATATAAAAACTCAATAATTTTATAAAAATGTAATAAAAAGTCTGTTTCGCGTTGATCTTTAGAAAGCAATAAAATGCTTAAAAATCAAGTTTGAAAAGGAAGTAGAGCAAAGTAAATACGCGATAAAAACGTGGCAGCACATAAATAATCTTAATTGTAAAAGCAATCAATGGCCGAATGATTATAAATGACCGAGGACGAAAAAACGGCGGATGCAAAACCGTCGCCGCTGAAAGGGACGCTGAATAATTGAGCCAAGCAAAATACGAAGCTATGTTTTATTTTGCATCGTGCGGCACCGAAATGATTGCGTCCATCGCTCGGCGCCGGCCAAAGTCATCAATAAACAATAAACGCGCAGCAACTCGGACCGGGGCGTAAAAACAAAGCGCAAAGGTCCCGGGAAAATCAGGAGTTTTCAGGGCACGTGAATAATGCAGCCGGAATTTCCAAGCCCGATTAAGCGCCGGGCGCGGCCAAATAAAAAGCCGGAAAAAGCCGATCTGCGAGGAAATGCAGTCTGTCTAGAAATTAAGGCGTTGCTCACCGGATTTCGATGGGTTATATTTCAATATTCAAGTCATCATTTGTCTATGTATTGAAAATATTGTGAAATTTAAACGCTTATCTCTCTAAAAACTAGCCTCGATTTCCCGTAATGAATTAAACTAATTTCCAGCATGTCGAGCAATTTGAGAGATTAGACAGGATTTGAATTACCCAGGGGAGGAGCAGCGTTATCACAATACGCTTGAAATCGAATCTCAAAATTAATGCTCGCCTGACACACTTTTTGCCAATTTCAGCGGTGCTTTTTAATTCGAAAAGTTGATGCCTTGCGCCGTCAACAATCAGAACTACTTGCGAGCCATAAATAATAATTAATTGTAATCCCCGGGTTATAAACTTCGAGCCGCTGTTCCGACGTAACTTTGCCTCGGCTTTCCACGCGCTGTTTGGCGACAGTGTTGCATACTAAATACCTAAGTAATAATAACTACTCAAGAATTTATTATCGACCTGTAAGTACGGATATTATTCTTCTTTTAACAACTATCATTAGCCATTAATTGTTCCATAAAATAAATTCAAGCAAGAAAGTTAAGGAAAAAATGGAGCATTAGTCTCTTGAATATTTTCCTCGCCTCGGTCGCTCGGTAATTCCCGCAAAAAGCAGCAAGAAGCGTCCCATTCTCTCGTTTCTGCCGGCGGCAAAAAAGCCGAGAGAGATCGAAAGGGTGCGCGCGACAGGGTTTCGAGAATGATCCCACTTGAGCAGAGGCTCCGGTTCCCTAATAGGAACAGACGTCTCTCTCCCTGGGATGAGTTGACAATCCTCTAATTACTTTAAAGTAGTTTCCGATTCCCCAGCCGGGCGGCGTCGATCGAAAAGCCCGGCTTGCGGATAAGCCTGAGAACGACGGACTCTCTCTCCGCCTCTCGCTTGACCCTGTCTATAACTGCGGCGCGAGGTCGCCGCGTCGAATCGATATGTATAAGGGAAACGCTAACTCGACGGCTCTCTTATTCATTTTTTCTTGATGCTTGGGCTGTCGTGTGATTTTAACTTAAGGGCCACTTGCCTTTGGCTTTCCGTTATTATTTTGCCAGTGCCCCGCGCTTGGCCACTCGGAAGATAAGAGCCGGCGTGTTGCGAGTTGCATAATGAATAATGCCCGAAGCCGGCGAACCGCAAGCCGTTCCTGTCCTTCCGCCCGGCTGACTGAATGACAGCCAGCGGAGGAAAAACCGCTGATTGCCCGTACAAGCCCCGATGTGTCTGCCGAGCTTCGAGCCCCTGGAAACTGATTTTTATCAGCGAATTGAAATTTTATTAAAACTATTAATAAGCCAGACTTTGCAAGAAAAATCTGTTTAAGCTCGTAAAACCGCTCGGGCAAATAAAGATCCCAGCCGGCGGGAAAAATCCAGCGACGCCGAAGGTAATCGAGTGCAGTCCATCGGCAGTGAACTAAGCAGGCCTCTCTCCCGGCGCCTCTCTCGGGCAGGTGCCTTTTTAAGGCTCATAATCCTAAGTGATTCTCGCTGCAGCTCTCAGCCGGCGTCGATGTGACGCCGCCGTGATATAAATTATAATTAGCTCCCGCGCCTGTAATGCCTTATGAATAAAGGAGAGCCGAGCAGCGGCGACGCAGACTGCTCGTTTAAGCGGCGCGGCTCACGTTGCTGCTTTTTTCCACGTCTTCCTGGACGGTCCGAACGACGTCGAGGGATTTGCATGCCATTTTTCCTTTCGGATGCTCGGGGAATCAACGGGGGGGAGGCTAATGCGTCGAGGAGGGATTACAGTTGGGATCTAGGTGAATTGGGTTATTTTCCCTGTTAGGAACTCCAACAACCCTTAATACGCAAGTTCTGTCAAGTGAGAGAAGAGCATTCCAAATTAGCGATGCTTAAAAATAAATCGTTTTATCAACTTCCGCGAGGTTTGCCCAAACAAAAGTCCAAGTGCAATTTAAAATACTATAATTATATAGGTATAATAAAAAATTATTGCACAAATTAACGAAAAGTATATAATATTCAGTTCATGCACTTATAATTTTTAAATAAAATATATACTACAAAAATCGAATATTTAAATGAGAAGAAACTTGAAGCTTGAAGAAATTTTTAAAAAAGATATCTCAATTATTTATGTTCAAAATTAAAGTATTAAAAACTGAAACGATTCACAAGAAAAGCAAATGCTTGCATGAGAACCTCAGCTGATCCAATTATCACGTCGAGACATTCAATTAATTATAGACTAAGTAAAATGCAATAACCGTTAAATAAGAGCATATTTAAACAGGTTACAGGATTAATATATTCTCACCTTTCTTTCAATAATTCACAAGTCCAAATCTATATGATAAATATATCCCTAATAATCTGTAGTTGACCTTTTTATTTAGCTAAACTGGTTCAATGGGATACCTATTTAAACCGCTTTCTTCGAACTATATTAATAAATGAACGGACAAAAAATAGTAAATACACAAATGATACATTTATTTTTATGAAATCAACAGTTACTTTACTGGAATTTGTTCGGTTGCAATGATTTCAGGAAATAATCTTTTTGTACTTAATAGTTTTTCCAATAATTTATCTTTGTAATTTCAAATTCAACAGTGCTTGTCGACAATAAATTCAACGTTTCCAGCAAAACTGAATCATTTATACAACCCTTCAGCTGCGGTCGAATTTAAAGCTAAACATTTTAACCCAGACTCCCAAACTTAGTTACTCTAAAGTTACAACAAAATTTATTTTAAATATTTAAAATATATTTATATTAAACATTATATAACCCAGAAAAAAGCTTTTACAATCATTAAATCTACAAAGACTTATAGAACGTGTTGTTAAAATAAGTCTCTTGAACAAACTTGCTCATAACTTAAAATTCCACTTAATCTAGCCGGCAATCCAAAAAATCCTCCTAATTCCCCAGGATGCAGAAAAGCCCAATACACCCGTGGCGAAAAAAACGAAAATCCGCAGTGAAAATCGCCTCTGGTTTTTCTCCCATTGTGCGGGCTCGAGTCCCTCCCGACGCAAAAGTGGCGGAACCACGCCCAGCCATTGCGCGCGCAGCGTACGTGCAGAGCTCGCAGATTAAAAGGGTAATAATCAAATAGGGCTCGGCGCTTAATTTCCCGGCCCCTCGCGCCATTCCAAGGAGATGCCGCGCGGCCCGCTTCCGGCGCCTCGGATTACTGACGATGGATCGTTGCAAGCTGCTACACAGTACCGAGGGATGTTTTTCTTTCTTCATCGGTCAATTTAACGCATTTTTTTCGATTTTAACATTTGCATGCAGCTAACGCGATTGGAGTAACGTACAAACCAGTTTTAAAATAATGTCTTTAGGTAAGAATAAAGAAAGGTTTGAACCTTTATCAGGTTATAATTGGCAACCCCCTTAGCTACCCACCTTACATAATTAATCGCAAATAAAGAGCGATTCTCCTTGTCGGGCATCTCTGTCCCAAAAAAGTTTGAGGCAGCTTGTCTACCTTCTTTGCGTCCTCCGTGCCCCCTCATCGACGCCGGAAAATCTCCATCTCGCCGCGTGCCCAGCAGTCACGTCGCCGGCTCCGCGAGAGAGCCAGATAGGCTCGCTCGGAACAAGGGGTTAAGCTCCTCCATTATTCAGCGCTTCATTATATATGAATAAATTTTCGAGCAATGCCGAGATAAAGCTGCCAAGTTTTCGAGAGAGAGAGAAAGCAGCAGCAGCAGCAGCTCTCGCGCACTGAATATTTAGAGGGGCACTGTCACGCAATATCGTTACCGCTCATCTTCCCTACCCCCTTCCGCCGCTGCTGCTTTTCCTCTCGCTCGCTTCTGTCGTATTTCTCCTGATTAATGCAGCCGATCGCGAATCACACCCGAGTTTCCAGCTGTAAGAGAAAAAGGAAAGCCGTCAAGAAGTTGCCCGAGTCTTTAGCCAACGGATGAGTCTTAATTAGAGCCGCGTCGATGCTGAACTCGATCATTTCGACGGGCCTACGTTTTCACTTGCTTTCGCGTACTTTCTCGGCTCTTATGTGCCTATAAATAAACAATTACGCAGAAATCCATAATGCTCGCTTATTTATATACTATAGTTGAGCCGCTGATAATATCCCATTATTTGCTAGCGATAATTAAATACTACTGTTTATCCTCTAGTACATTTAGTTCTATATGCAATTCTTACTTAAGTTCAAAGATTATTCGAATAATCGATTGAATTATTTAGTAATAAGGATTGGTTATAAATTATTCTTAAAACATTAAGATTGACATGTATCAATTCGAATGAAATAACAGGTTTAGAAGAAAAAATGGTATTTTGCTCGAAAGCCGAACTCACAGCATTATTCTTTATTATTAAATTGAAGAGAAGAAGCAGCACAGGGCCCGTAAAAGTCAACTAAAGCATCCCGCTTTTTAAAAAGCTTCTAGCACGCGCAATTATCTCGCTCTCGCAGCCGGCCGTAATACCCGGAGCCGAACGTACGGGGTAACTGCATTATCTCTCTCGGGCCTGCGCAGCACTGCAGGGAATTTCAGGCTTAGGTTACGGGCGCTTTTATGCCGGATGATATAAAAGCCCGATTTCCCGAGGCATTAGCGCCGAGGAGAGCGGCTAAATCCGTTTCCGATACCCTTTGTAATTCGAGACGATCCGAGTCCTGCCGTAAGGCGATGCTCGGACTTTGCTGCTCTTTTTCTCGGTGAAGGCTGCTAATGGGATGACGTCGGATTGCTGTAAGGAGGATAGTTGCTGGTGACGCGATTAATGGCTGCTCGGATGGAAAATGCCGAATTTTGAATATTTTCGTTTTTAAGAGGGCGCTCAGTGGATTAAGACAACCTTTGGTCAGACCATTTCGGTTTTTTTATTTTTAAATATTATGAGCTTAACAGCTAGTTCTTTCTATAAATATATGACAGTTCCTTAAAAGAGAGCAAGCAATTCCACAGTATGATTATAATATCGTCCAGAAACGCTTTCTTTTACCGTTAAAGTAAAATTGTTCAATTATATACAATAATTGAAAATGAATTAAATTAGAATCTTTAGTTTAAAAATGTAACGATTTTAATTGTGGCAAGCTTTATTTTAGAACAGTAGAAGTAAGCTTCTATTCTGATCTTCGTTTACTGTCGACATACTAAATTATTCTTATTTTAATTTGTTTAGCACAGTTTATTGATTTAAAATAGATAAGTCATTAGGTTAAGTCTGTCGAATTTGCATTAATTTAATATTGGCATAACCCAAATATTGTCTTTCCAATAATTGATAGATAATACACGTTTTCCGGAAGTTCCAAGTATAGAAGGAATTACTGAAAGCAGGCTAAAAAATAAATAATAACTCCCAGGGCTCGGAGCCACTAGAAATTAAAATAAGACCCTCCAGCCGCAAAATTCCGCATCGCTATAATTTTTCGAGCGGGCGCTCCTCTTTTTCCGGGGCGGCGCGCATTAGCTCAGCGGCTGTCATTTGAATCTCTGCGCACTCACACGCACACCTGACGGCCAGGGGGAGGGGGTCTCAAAGGTACGCGCGCTTGCGTACACACGGGCTTTGCGCTCGGCATTTTCGTCTCTCCGGCTGGATTATGTCCTCTCTCGCCGGGGGTGGCATGGAAAATAGGTGGAGGTATCTTTGGCGGGGAGTGGACATCCATTAGCGGGCTTTGTGCGCTCCCTCTCGGGCGCAATTCTACGACCCCCTCCTCCGTCTCGCCTCGCCTCGGTCGCTTTGCCGCCCTTCAACCTGCCTGTATCAACACAACCCTCTCTCGCGCCGAGCCGAGCTGGGCGCTTCTTTTTTCGAGCGGCCGAGAGCTTTGTTTTGCAGGCGGCCGAGCTCCCGACCTTTCTTACGCTGCTGCTTTGATTTCCTCACAATTTTCCTTTCCCCGATGCTGCTCAGCAGTTTCGCTTGGATAATTAGGCGTTCGTTAACGCTTCCTATTTCGGCACTTTATTCAGGGAACTTCCATTTATTCTCACACGACAAATAGATTTATTTAATAAGTTTCATTTTATTGAATTAAATATGTTGTATTGTTATATTAATACTATTGTAGTTGAATAATTAAAAAATAAGGGCTCATTAAACTATATGAGCTAGAAGGAACGCCTCCGCAAAACGTTAAAGCCCAATAAAACTGACTCGTCAAATATCAGGTTTTCGCGCGTCAACGATTACGCTTATTTTTACAATGCTCGCTCTCGGGCTCTGATGCGATTATGGGTAATAAAGGCTCGGGCGCATCGCTTCCTCGGCCCTCAAATCCTCGTATTGTCGAGCGTCAAAGTTAACGATGCATTATGTTTGAACGGCTGCGAAGATTAGCATTAAAAAAACATTCTTAAAAAGCCTCTTCTCCGGCGCTGCACAGGTGAACGGAAAAAGGCGGATTCGAAGCCCGTATTAATATCTAATATAGCCGATGTATACATTATACTTTCCCCGGCTAATCGGCTTTTGCCTTTCACGCGTCCAAGTCAAATGCTTTCGAGCTGCAATTTATGGGCCGATTGCAGGCTGCCAATTTTATATTGAGTTATTTAAATAAAACCGAATAAGTATTTATAGACAAGACAATTAATCTTAGACAATGAAAACGTTTCTTTGCTCCTTTATACCTTACAGCAACAGTCTGCAAAGTTTCCCGACTGATTATTTTGGTACCTGCGCACGTCATTCCGTTTTTGGCTCTGACAACTTTAGCCGTAATAATACGATCAACTATTAAATTAATAGACGTCTGGCTGCTTTGGGTGCATCTGCAAATATGCAGCTTCATTATTTCTCAAAATTCTTTTCGTTACATAACTGTTATCTATTTTTAGTTTACCTGACTAATAAGAACAGCAATTGATAATAAACAGTTTAATTCAGTCTACCTGGCAATATTTTTCTTGCAATATTATTGAAAGCTCAATCGAACGAAGCGTTGCGATACGAAAAGTTTGAAAATTTTTGTTTATAATCGGCGCTAAAATCCCCCCATAAAACCCAAGCATTCCCGCATACCTTGGCTCGACTACTGAAAGAGCCGCGTTTAGCACACGTAGATGCAAGTACTCATACACGTAACGTTATTACCCCAGCAGAACTCGGCGTCCCTAATGTATTCCTTTGGAAATCCCCTCCGTTCTTAGGAAGCCCGCGACGCTAAAGGAAAGCGCGCCGATACGCCGCCTTAATAATTGACGGCGGCTCTTCACAAAAGTCCATTGTGCTCGCCGAGAGAGAAAGAGAGATTGTTTGCGTCTCCGAGCTTCCGGTTTCGGCTGCTTTTCCGCGAGTATAAAGTGTATATCGTAAACCCTTTTTCTTCGCGGGATTGTGTACGGCGCAAAGTGCGCCCTCTTTGCGAGAGGCGGAGATTTTATTGTTGGCTTTGTGCTTAGGTAAGATGAACTGCTCCGATGGAAAATCAAAGTGGATCTGAGGAATATGCATTTTTTAGCGGCTCCTGCTTTTTAGTCAAAGATTTTGAGGATGCGAGGATATTATAGGATTTTTATGCTTCATTTTTTGCTTTGCTAAAATTAGGAATCGTGAAATAATACTTGTTGTTCTGACTACCAGGTGGAAATTCAGGCTTGCAGAAATAGCTTGGAATTAGACACGAGATACGCGAACGCACCTTGTTACAGCGGCACGAAAGCCATCAACGTCGAGCTGTCCGTAATCTACCTAATTAAGATGCGTCAAATGCTGTGTCGCTCTTCTTCTATTATTATTGTTGATATAATTTCACCATTGCACCATGATAAAGTACTCATTTAAAAGGTAGTTTAAAAAATTTCTAACTTGTTCTATCCGTAACCTTGCTGAAAATAAATTGTTGGTACTCCTACTTGCAACTGTAATTTGCAGAATAGTAAGAAAATACAAAGTTTATAATATGGCCGGGATAATCCAGCCACAAGACTTGCCATTCTTTTCCCGTTTCGAAGCAGAACTCATCTCATTCTCTCCTGCAGAAGCGCATTTAAAATTAACCAATTCCCATTGTCCTTCCTTTTCAAATCTCATCCCGGAAACTAATGCTAAACTCCAGAAAAGAGTCAGTTTCCCGCTTTCCGTCTGATCTTCCATTCCCGCGACCAGCCGACAGTTGAATTTACGTCCCTGCCATTCGCGCGTCGATTTTACGAAGCCAAGAGCCTCCCTCTTAACAACGAATTTAGCCTGCATTATCCAGTTGATGCACTCGTGCCTCGTATTAGCGCGAAAATGAAAATGCACTCGCATTAAGCCTCAGCTCTATCTGTCTCTCTCTCGCTGCGGTTATTAGTGGATATTAAGGCGATTACGCGCATTTCCCATATCTCGGCCGAAATTCAGCCTGCAGCGCGAGCGGATTTATTCTTTGAAAAAGATATTCGAGTGGAAAAAATCTGTCGCGTCGAATTTTTCATGTGCCAGCTGGTATTTTCGAGGGAGTAATCGTATTAATTTTAAGAGTGATACTGAATAGGTTTTTTACATCCTAGGAATCGATTCCTCTGCGTTTTTTTTTATTAATTCTGTAATATGATGAAGTCTATGTTTATTTAAAAGCGGGTTCTCTGGCATCGAGGTATCTTACAATATCGTTTCGGTCTATTTTGTGATATGATACACATTAACGAAGCCGCGGTCCATCTTCTCTCAACGAATCTTTATTGCCTATGGTTTTTATTCTGGGGGGTGCGACGACAGTAGCTGGTGCTGGACGCGGTATTTGCCTTCTATCGATGATGGCGGTATAGCCAGATCCGAGAAAGTATGTTTGAAGTGTGCCTAGAGATGCTCCGGTCGGCCGTGTGTAAAATTCTTCGATTGTCGGTTTTCAAAATCAACAGCCCGCACCGCAACGCCCTCTTCTATTTTACTAATCTAAAATCAATGCGAGAATTTTAAATTTTCATAAAAGAGACTAATGGCTCCGTTATAATTAGAAGCGCTTTATTAGGTATATTACACGTTAAAATATTCAGCGCAAAAAAAATGCAAAAACAGGATAGCTGATTCGCATGTACGTCTGCAAAGACATGTCAGTTCAAACACAACAAGTGGAAGGGAGTGTAAAAAGCAAACTGGACGTATGCGGACGTTTAGCAAGATAAACACAAACGCGCTCTTCTCATAAGAACCCCAAAAGTGTAAAGACGCGCCATTGACAAAAAAGGGACGGAAAAGAGGGAATGAAAAGCATTGAAGCAGTGCTTATTTTTCAATTAAAAAACTGATTATCTCGTAATGAATATTTATAATTCCGTGCATCACCTCCTAACCCAATCCCGTCTTAACCGCAAGCATATCAGTCGAAAGAAAACCGCGGCGGCGGCGGCAGGAAAGTTGGTTAAAGTCAATTGAGCTCAGCAACAGCGGCAGCAGCGGCAGCAGCCTGTCTCTTTGCGATCGGCGGTGGAAAAAAGGCCGACTTCCTAATGGCACGTCAACGCCGGTAAAAGAAGCTCGCGCTTAGACGCCTTCCCTCGGCGGGGCGCGTTAATCTTTGAGCAGGCAGTCGGGTCAGGCTTTGACCGATACAGCCGAGCGACTGCTCAGAATTTTATAAGCAATCGACTGCTCGTCCAGGTGACACGGGACCCAAGCCGCGGCCGGCCCTGCGGTCGGAGTGCCGATTTCTCTCTTTTTTTCGGCAGGACGTGTAAATGCCAGTCTCTCTCCGCCCGTTTACTGTCAAATCTAGCCGGCGGAATGGATTTCTTTTATTATTTTTCACCTTGCCTTCCCTCCGATTCAGATTAGTGCTCTAAGGCCTAATAATTGCTTTTACCAAATTATCTTGATAAAAATAGTGATTTTTTTAAAAAAATAACCTGCTCAAATCTCACAAAGCATATTAAATAATAAAATGTTCAGCCGACCGCAATTTCCACATCAACACTATATTCGTTATCCTACTCGCTGAAATCGCTCGTTCAATAAATGGCGCAAGCTGCAATTTCGCGGAATAATGGTTTCCCTTCGAAAGCAGGCTATAATTTTTCTCGAGCTGCGCCCCTTTTCACTTTAAAATTTCCCACGCCCTGAATTTAATCCTCCTTTTGATTGTAATGTAAGTACCGTCACCGAGCGAGAGAGAGACCTGCCTGCTCTCTTATTCATTCTCGGTTCTCGCTTTTCGTATCTTTGCATTACCGTTTACGAGCCCCACTCGAATCGAGGGCGTAAGCTGATGCATTCGACGCCGAAATTCGAGTGCGATCGAGATGGAGAGATAGACAGATAAAGAGACAAATAATAACACGTGCGGGGGGTCACTGGAATGGCGTCAGCCGTGAAAATCTGTTATTGAACAGGTAGTAGTATTATGCGGAGTTGAGTAATGAAGAACGAGACAAAATTCAATGAGTTTAAGCTGCAATTAACGTTGCATTTTAATGTTTAACCTACTTTTTAAAAAATCATTCTTATATTGTTTTATTTTTCGCAAACAACATACTAAAATAGAGTATTTTCATTTTTCCCCGTCAATTCTTGTCAAGTTATGAAATATTATCCATAAACATTGAAAATTTAAGCATTTTCTTATTCGATAAAATAACAAAACTGATTTCCCTCGTAAATTATTAGTAGATAAATATTTAGCCGTAATTTAAGATTTTATCAGTTAATCAGTAGTGAACTATAAAAAGATTATTGATCAATCGAAGTATTGTAAATAAGAAATAATTGGATTTCATGAGCAATATAAATTTCTTAATGAGTATGCATTGTGGAAAATGTAAGGAGGAAAAATAAGGCTGCACCGCCTCGCCAGCGTGGAGCGTTAATCAGATAACGGCCGGGGATGGTTTTCGATGGGGTTGCTTTGGCCGTCGTCCACGAGGTGGGCGTTCGTTACCCTCGAGCGATTCCAAGTGGTTTAGAGAAGAATGGGGCTCGAGGAGTTTTTGTATTATGCGCAGATTATCAACCTGCTCGCGAGCTTATGGCAAAAAGGAAGCGACGGGAGAGGGGGAATTCCCCCGAACGCTACGGAGGGGTCGACGCGATGGGGCCGACGCACGCACACCGGCGAGCCTTCACCCCCCCGGGGACAAGGCCGCTCTTTATGCTCGATATAATACCGCTCTCAAAACATACACACTTCACGAGCAATAGCTCTCTCTCTCTGGCTCTTCATGTGTCATGTTCGGCCGATTCTTTTCCCGGGGAGCGGGCAAATCTCTTTTTTCAACCGGCTCGATTTTTCGGAAATTATTTTCTTTCGAGAATTTAAGTGGAAAAGCTGATTTATTATTCAGGGAGGAGGAAATTTAATCTGCAGAGTCAAATTCTCTAGAAATATCTTTATTTTAACGGATTTATAATGCAGTAAAATAACATCTAATTAGTATAGTTTCCAAGTAGTATAAAATAAAATAAAGCCTTTCCAAAATCCAGCTCTCCTCTCTTCCAGCAGTCGTCGTCATCTCGGCGTTAATTTTTCTCCGGCGGAGCGTCCCGGACGTAAACACAACGGGAGTCCCTCGGCCCCACGTACCCGCATTGTCCGGATCGCCGCTACTAATTACGAGGCGATTCTCCTTCCGAGAGTCGTCTTTTGTGTTCTCTTTTTCTGCCTTCCTCGTTTGTGCGCTTTTCTTTCTTTGAGGAGCCGCGGCCCTCTGACGTCTCGTGAGCGACGATGGGAGACTCCGACGGCCGCGAGGATCAGATAAATTTTCTGATATTCAAGGCTTTTATTAAAAAATTAAAATGCTCATTTTATTTCAACTGATTATCTATCTAAAGTAATTTTCTTTGCTTTTTAAAAAATTCTTTTAATCGCCTGAATTGAAAAATCGTCGAAATCAATAACTCCTCCCCCTCGGAAGAGCAAAAAGCCACCGCATGCAATCCTCGAAAATGAATCGACTGCAACGGAGCCCGCAAGAGTCCTAAAAATTTGATGCGCATTCGAAGCCCTTTACTCTGCATACTAGATGGCATAATTCCAAAAACACATGCAAGCGTAATTCGCCGATTACCTTAAGTACTGCTTAAGTCGTACCTCTGCCCTCCGCCTCGGAGTTTTGTTCCGGGTAACATTAGCGCCCTTCGTCTTGGCGGAGAGCCGCCCAGTCGGTAATCCTCCCGACCTTAGCGGCGAAAGTTTACAAGGAATATTTAAGTCTGCCGAAGCTAAGCTCGGATTAAGTCGCGGCGAGGTGCCTTGATTAGCGGAGACAAGCTTTTGTTTTTATCGCAGGAAAGCTCGAGCCCTTTGCCAACGGACGATTAGCGAAGACGCCGACTTCTCCAAGATTTGCCGGATTTCGCGCAGTCATGGAAGAACTAATTATTGCCTCTACTATTTTTTCAACGAGCGAATTTTATTGAAAAACTTTTTTTCATCGATTACTTAGAATTAACGGTTAGTTATAAAAAGCAACAATCAAGTTTTGTATTTCAAGTAAATATTCATTACGTTATTAAATTAATTGTGCTAAGATTTAGATGCCAGAAAAGGTGCATGAATATCGATACATTGCGCTTCAAAATTCGGTAAACTTGGACGATTTCAGTAAGTAGTATGCAATAATGCGTCTATATACAAATTGTCCTGAATAATTAACATTCAATTTTATTAATATTACACACTGACGAGTGATAAAACATATCGATTTAGTGTCACTGCTTTTTGAATGTTTCAATCTGCTAATCTAATCACCACTTCGTGCAATGGCCAACCTCACATTAAAACTGTCAATAAGTATAAATAACAATATTTAACAAAGGCGATTTTAACATTCTATTAGAATTTTCGTAATAAATTATTAACTAGTTTAAACATGTTTCCATCATTACATAGTAAAGTAAATATCAAACTACTGCACGTTAATTTTTTACTTTAAGAAAAACCTGTCCAGAAGCAAAAAACGGCATGCAAAAGAGAGCAGCCCTGCGTAAAAAATGCATTCGAAATTATAGGAAAGCCAAGCTTCGCACAGAAGAGCGTAATTCCCCGGATAAAAGAACAATACGAATGCTCAACAAATAGCATATTCGCTACACAAACGAGCGGCTCCGCGCGGGAAATGACAATAATCAATGGCGGCGAATCGATGATAATATTTTTTCCCGCCTGGCGGACATCGCGCCGACGAAAACAAAGAGGATGATCGAGGCGACAGGGAGAGGGAAAAAAGAAGTTGGAACGAAGAAAGCTCGAACGGAACTATCGCCGTAGAAAAGTTCCGAGGCTGAATAATTCATGAATCCGTGAGTTGGTCAGTGACAGTATCTTGCATAAGAATACGGATACTCCATCATTCGCCCTCTCCATTCATGTCGTGCTTTTTCTTCGAGCTGTTTTCCCATGTTCCTTACTTCGATACGTGTTTATTGCGGGCTGGCTATTCTTTCGGCTTAGGTGGCAAGTTCAAGTGCTGGCTTTTTACCTCAATTCCTTCTCGCCTTTCGATTTTTATTAAAATATTCTAAAGTTTAAACGTCACTTAACTATAACGTTCACCTAATAATCCTTCAATCTTTCACTGCACCCACTCAATAAACCATCTCCCTCGGTGAATCCTGGAAAAGACAAAGGCATCATCAGACGGAGTAAAGTTTTCCGATGCAGCGCTGCGTTTTTTCTGAAGGACACAAGCATTTCGCTTACTTTTCTTTGTGCGTATCCGCGGTTTGTCCGATGAGATATGCATAAGCGTTTCGATAGAGTTTTTGGATAAACAACCGTGGCGCCAAGTGTGGTTTTTCAAGGAAGAGGAGAAATTGCCGGGTTTTACTCGGACTATTGATGATGTTGGTTTTCATGTAGCAAGTTTCTTTTATGAATTATAGGTTTACCAGGGATCTTGTGAAATCAGGTTAAAATCTTATGAAGATATAAAAGAATTGCTAAAGAACGAGAAAGACAGAGAATCTGTACTAATAAAAAGAGACTAATAAAAAAAGTGCCTGTCCAAAATGTCGAAAATGCGTCTAAAAAATTAGGAAATCCAGAAAAATATCTGCTCTGCCAACGCCTCCATCCCCTGAATATTTAATCCAACAATCACGGAAAGACTCGGCAGCGCTCGAATCCCAATCTCCTTGGCACTTGGCCCCAGTTGAAAATTAAAAACAATCGTTCGTTTTTAATTAAGCCCGAGATCCGGCAGCCTCGCGACGTAAAAAGCCGCCCCGTCCCGACAATCGCAGGCAGGCTAAAAGCCTCGCGGCTCGCTCCTCGGCGCGATCTTTCATAATTAGGCGACAAAACGCGCGGCGCCAAGTGCCCTCCGGCGACGATGAAAAAAGTTCATAATTTTTCTATTAAGACGACGGGGCGGCAAATAAAGCGGGCGGCCGCCGTCGTTTCGTCGGGCTCTTAAACTCGGGGCTTCTTTTTTCGAGGCCGGGGTTTATTGCTTCATTAGCTGGCTTTTTATTGTCTAGCAGTGGATCTCAAGTTGCTGCTTCGCATTGCTGACATATTTTACTGTTTCACTCACTGTTTTCAAAGCCGAATCAAATTATTTTTTACGTTCAACAATAACTTGGTATATATTTCGTAATAAAAATTAGTATTGTGTATTAGTGCATGAAACATTGTATAATTTTTTTAGCGAAAAAAAAACGTTAGCAATCAATATATAAGACTATAAATATCCATTGAATCGTCAATAAGTTATAACATTGTATTGAATATTTCTTTGCCTGGAGAAGGCTTAGAAAGGCTTATCTTATCAATATTATACCTTAAGTATGTCGTGATGTAATCATTCCAAATAGATTCATAGAAGCAACGGAATAGGAAATAAACGATATAATTTTTTGATTTTTCAATGAAATCAGCCACATCAGCTTTGAAAATCAGTGTAAAAATCTCATAACAGTCAGACGTAACATTAACACTCCGAGGGTTAAGTAGGGAACTCGACGTGCCATTGCACTCAATTGAACGCGGACAGGAGCTCGTACTTTATATTTATGCGCACGATACGCGAACCCTTCTTTTTTTCTCCCGCGTCTTTTCACCGCGGGTAGGAGGGCGTAATGCGCAGTTGCGCGACGCTGGAAACTTCATCCGTCATCGTTGACTCGATCATTTTTTTATTAATCGAAGCGGTCAGTGAGTTATACCGCAAGCGGTAAACACGAATGCGGAGCTTATGGGGTGCAAACTTTTTTAAGACAAACTTGTCGATTTAATAAAAGTTTATGTAAATTGTGTGATGCGGTGTATGTTAAACTTTCTTATAAATAAAATATAACTAAAATTCTTCCACGGTTTACTTAAACATTCGAAAGTGCCAGTAATTTAAGCCTCTTGACAAAAATCAGTATCCAAAATCATCTGATCCCAGAACGCCTACATCAAAGTTTCTAGTCGCTCGACAAAGAATTCGCTCATTAGCGATCTTTTATCCATATCTCTCCTCTCGAAAAAGGAAGCCTCTCCCGTTTCTCTCAAAAAAAGCTTCTCTCTCTCAGCTGCGTCGCGGAAAAGCGGAGGACCGGAAAGGCGCAGGACGATTGTGTTCCGTTTCATGCATAATTCAAGGCGTCGTTCTCTTGGTCCCCACGGCGTCGGCATCTCTCCTTCCTCCCTTCCTTCCTTCCTTCCTTGCCTTTCCTATTCGTGTGTCACATCCGCCGCGACTTTTACACTTGGCGAACGCTTCGCTCGCGTTTCGAGTCGGCCTTTTTTTCGCAGCCGCCTATATATACGCCTATGTATATGCGCGGAGATGAAATATTGATTTATCGCTCGAGCGAGCTACAATATTCATGCGGCTGCAGCTTTCTGGAGGACGTTTCTCAGCGCGCCGTTGGATTCACTGTTTTTATGCTTTAGTTGTTGCTGCTGCTGCTGCTGCTGCTGCTGCTGTCGTTGTTCGAATGCTAGCTGGGATGGAATTGAATTTTGAAATGCAGGCATCCGCAGTGCTGCCTGCCTTTTGGGAACCAAGTAATAAAGGCTGCTGCTGTTTTTGCCGAGTGGATGGGGAATGAAGTTTTACGCTTTTCCAGAACCTGTCGGGGAGTAATTCATGCAGAATACGTAAACACGCTGGAAGAGGGTATTATTGTGCGTGCGTTTCGGAGGAAACGCTTTTATTACAAGGCTGCGTGAATTATTGAGTACAATGAAAGTCTGCCAGCCATCTTTAACGTTACTTTTTCTTGTAAATTCTCGTGTAATAAAATATTTTAAAATTCTCTTTAAATTTAAACATTATGCGTTTTCAAAAATTGTACTTTTTAATTAAAAAATCTCTAAAAAACTAAGCAGATTTATTCATCAACCTGTCTCGTAACCTACCGATCAAGCACAAGCGGCGAATCGCAATGAAATGACAGCGCATTAAAACTCAACTAATGCCGTCGCATCAAACGAAATCCCAGCGAATCAGCCCGACAGCAGTCTGCAAAAGAAAGCCCTCTTAAAAAAAAAGCCCCTTGAGCGGGCGCGATTACATGCTCGAAAATCAAAGCAATCGCGCAGCGCCGAAGCGAGGAGTGTCCTCGGGCTATTGGCGCCGGAACGAGCGCGCTCTAAGTGGTAACGATAGTGTAAACACGATTTGTAACACAAAAGCCAGCCGGCACTTGCGCCCAAGGCGGCGAGCGCTCGCCACATGTTGAGCGGTGCCGGGCTAACGAGCCAAGGAGCGACCGGTTCGTTTTTCTTTCTGCCTTTGTTTTGCTCGAGACGCGGGCATTGTTGCTGCTCTGTCAAGGAGATTACTGATTAGGGAGGGATTCTGTACAGAGCTCCTTTTACTCGGAATAAATTGGAACTTTTTAAATATAGCAGTGTCGCTAAAAACTTTCCAAACAAAATGAATTAAACCATTCGACCGGCATAATCCTATAAAAAGGAGAAAAATGGCGCAGCGCACCTTTAGATCACTATTAGCTCTAGCTTACGCGGGCGTGCGTAAAACGCGGGGGGTGTTCTAGCTCTAGCCCGAGAGGGGGGAAAGAGCAGGCAGCTCCAGCAAACGTCCGGGGCTCGGCTGTGTGTGCTCAACTATCGAACGCTGAATCTCGCTCGCGCTTTGCAAACAGGCCCTCCGCTCTGCGCGCACATTTGTTTACCCGCTGCGCCAATTAACCGACGCTCGCCTGCTCTCAGTGTATGTGTGTGTCGCGAGAAGCGGCTTTTTTCAATCAGGAATCTCGATCGAGCGACGCAGAGACTGTTGATTATATGTACACGCAGCGACGCTTATTAGCTGCGGGCTTGTGTTTCTTGCGGCGGATTCGATGAAATTCGATGAAATTTCCTTTTGGCGCTGGTTCTTGGCTTGGAACGCTGCATTGTTCGGGGGATTGATTAGCTTGATGGTTTATGCATCGCGTCCTGCGGCTGGCTTTGCCATCACGCCTTTTCGACTTTTGACTTTTTTTTGCTTTTATGCAAGGTTAATAAAAGAGAATCGTTTTATTGACAAAGTAATACCTAATTTTATTTCATGCTGGTCAGACTAAAACATTTAGCAATTAGCGACGAAATGGATTTTAATTCTCGATTCACCAAAATTTCTGTTCGCTAAACTTTTAATGAGAGCAGTAACTAAAGATAGTAATTACTGTGTTCGCGTCAACAGACGCGGGTCCTCTTTTTTATTATTCAAAACTAAACATAGTCTACTAAACATAGTTAAGACATTAGTAAACTGCAAATAATAACGACAAAAGAGCCAGGAATAAAGCCGCCGGCGACCGACACTAAAACCCGATAAAAAAATAATTGTAAAAATACGAGCGATATGAATAACGCATAAAACAGATTTTCCGATATGATCAAATTTTAAGAAAAACCGTCTGCATTTTAAAGAGCGAACATGTCTGTCGATTGCAATAGATCCATCCCATGAATTTTTTATTCTATTAAATATGTGCTCACCAGACGACACGTCGCTGATCCTCCTGCATACTTCATCGGTCTTAAAGTATTTTCGTTCCGTAAACGATAATTATACCTGCATACATAAATTTCGAACGCCGGTTTCTAGAAGCTTTTGTTTAGACCGATGGCTGGCGGGAATTTTCAACTATTTTATTTCGCCGGCGTTAAGAAGTCTCTTTCAGACGGTTTAATTGATTAAAATTTTTATTTATTTAAGTGGCGAAACCAATCTCATCAATTTCCCGGGAATATTCTAATTTAATTTTTATTAATTGAAATCCAGACTTTGTATTTTTGTACGTTAATCGAATTTTTATACCGACGGCTTTCCAGCATAATTTAAATGATTAAACCTGTACTCTGCATAAAATTAGTCCTTCCAGCTTCTAGTTTCTAATTATATTTTCGTCAGACCGATATCACTGATGAATTATTCATAAGTCGAAAGAAACTAAAGGTATTCCTCGAGCCATTAGAAAAAGCAACATTTTTTTAACAAAAAAGCTTAATTATCCGAACTAAAAAGGAAAAAGGAAGTAAAAAAGTAAAGGTACAAAAGGAAAGGTACGAAAGAACGAAGAAAACGTGTTTATCAATAACATCGAGATTTATTTTATTATATTATAGTATTTATAGTTGAGTAGGTACTTGGAACAAAGTTGGACACGAAGTATGGAAAATGAGTTATGGCACATGATATGTACAATAATGGATGAGCGCTTCGTTGCTCGATCGTCGCCCTATCATATATAATTCTCTTTTCGCGATCGGCGCGCAAACTCGAGTCGCAAAATCCTCCTTCTTTGGCAGAAATGCGCGCCCCGTTTCCCCGCCGGAAACAACTATGCTTACACCGCGCGGAGAGAGAGAAAAAAGTGGTGGGGGGCGCAATTGCCTCGACTCGAGATTGCGCGCAGCTCGCTTTTTTCTTTTATTCGTCGCAGTATATGTATAATATTTATATTTAAATTTCTACGCTGTTTTCAGGCAATTCAACTAATATTTTTTTTTCTTTATTTCATTTATGATATGTCTTCATTACACTCTTATGTCGCTTAAAAAGGTGGAATCTTACTCGCTAATCGCACGCACGATTCGTTCCTTTACAATAAGATTACGTCATTTCTGCCTCGAGCGAAACTAATTAAATGATCCACCTTTCCTTTCTGCCAAAGCCTTATAAGTGTTATTCTGAACGCCTCTCCTACCTTCTGCTCTTTCCTTCTACTATAGGAAACGTAGCAAAAACGGCTCAAGTATCTTGCTTGCTTCTTCAAAATAACATTTATATTTACATTTCTTGAAAAAAGCTTAGCTTTAACAGGGATCCGCCTGAGCGACGGGCTCGAAAGCTTGATTCCTTCGTCGATTATGAAATATGCAGAATTTCTTTTTTTTTTTTTACCGAGACACAAAAATAACAAATTCGTATAGTTTTCTTACATACCTGCCGTTACAAACACTAGACGCGAATAAGTGACTAGATCTTTTTTCGGAAACTTTAAATAAAAATGTCAAGTGCTCTCGATGGATTTACGAGTAAGACCCGTAACGCATAACAATTCATTTTGGCTTCTCTTAATTTATTTATTTATTTATTTATTTTTTATTATTATTCAATGTCTCGCGTATAAACTGAATATCGCGCGGAGACTTAACTTAGCAGTTAAATACAGATGCTTAGCTTCCTTTATCTTCAAGGTTGTTCGTCGTTCTGAAACGTTTGTACACAATTCTCTCTCCGATGTTTTCTCTTATGCGCAAAGTCAACGCTTAATACTTTGAGCCCTTAATACCGGAGCTCGCTCGTTGCTTTGTAGTTTCGTTAAATGCCGCCTGAGATTCAGAATCACCACTCGAATAAGTCTAACGGAGATCAAGTGGAAATTTAGTCGTGTATTCTCGAGCGTCAAGGTAAAGCAAGGAAATAAGGGCATTAGACCTATTCGAGTAAGCCTTCAGAGAGAAAATTATAAGGTTTACACGCTACACCGAATAATAACTAGAAGAAAATTGGTCAAGCAATAAATAGAGCTTTAGAGGATTCGTCGAAAATGCTTAGCGATTCTTTCAAAGTAAGTTCCTGCTGCTTATGCGCGTATGCAATAATTAAGGTACTATTAGAAGCATTATGGTGATAATGACTTGTTACCCTGTGTTAGATACCTACAGAATTACTCGTCATTCCTGCGCGCGGGGAACAATATCTTGCTGAGTAAGTTGTTCAAAATTCCCTGGATCCTCAATTTTGGAGAGTTTCGTCGATTGGCTTTGCAGCGACTGTTTCGGATATTATTATTATTTTTTAAGGCAATATTATTCCCCGCGTGGATACGCCGCAATCTCAGTTGTACACGATTCTACCAGTGAAATATTTAGTTGACTGACGGATTTAATAATGTCTTTAATACCGCGGGTTACGATAAAAAGTCATTCGACGAAAAATTGATCCTCTGTTTAGTCGAAAAATGTCGGTTCAATCGTTCAACTGTCGACTCTTTCTCTCTCTCTCTCTCTTTCTCTAGATCGCCCTCTAATAATTCATATAGGTATAATTTATAAAATTCGAACTGCGCAAGTTTCAACAAGCATGCAATTTATTAATAATCGATAATTTTTTTTCTTCATTTTCAGAAAGAAACGTTTACGCTCACGGTACAACAAAAATTCTTTGTACAACTTTCTCTCTCGTTCTCGAATTCACTAAAAAGTCCGTGACAGTATTTGCGAAAACTGTCGAATGTTCGTTCAACGCTCAAAGGATCAACGCCAAAGATCAAAGGACTTTCGAGTAGCGCAAGAACGAGATCCTGTCGAGACTCAATTTGCTCCAGGCGGTGGAAAAATTGAAAAACCACAAATTTTAATAATTCAAACCTTTCGAAGCCTTGGCTGATTATACTTTTTAAAGAAATAACAGAAATTTTAAACATAAAGAGGTAATAAACAAAGGTTACGTCTTAAAGCCCTTAAGAAATACCCATAAACCCAATAATATTTCATTTATTTATTCAGTTTGTGTAATTGAATTTTTAGCTGGCTGAAATACTTTGACAAAAGTTTTCTTACAGAAAACTCTAAGAAATGTTTGAAGTTGTCGCTTCGCTGCGAGGACCTCCTAAAAGCCCCCTGTTGTCAATCATAAAAGTTTTTCAATTTTTTCCAAGCACCCAAAGTCACAGCTCGGAGAAAAACAACGTTCAAGAGACGCATCTAATGACTATATTGCACTAATAATTTCCTCAAGTTTCCCGCCATAATAACCTCCACGTTTATCCTTTTTGACTACCTAAATGTACACGACCGGACGCTCGAAATTAGACTACATAACGCGGTCATTATCTTGCCCTCCTGCCCTTTCAGCTCCCCGGGCCCCTAGAAAATACTTAGACTCTACATTATGTACAACTTTTTTTACTTTTCACGATCGGATTGCTTGCCTCATTTTACCTTCATTTTTCTGTATAATAATAATAATAATAATAATAATAATAATAATAATAATGATAATAATAATAATAATAGTAATAATCTGTCGCGCCGATTCGCCATCATACCAACATCACCGACTGTCTCGCGCCCCCAGAAAAAAAGAAACTCGCCTCGCTCCCTCTTTTAATTCGAGGAAAAAAAGACGCGACCGAGTGTCGAGTATAAACGACGAGCGCTCATTAGAATTGCATAATATACATATACATATACATAATAATAATAATAATAATCGTTATTTTCGTACCGACTTTTGCCGGCGGCGCAATTACATCGTTGCATGACGAGGGGAAAAAATTATTTTGTCGTTGTGTGTGTCTTTCTCTCTCTCTCTCTTTTCACGGCTTCGCTTAGTATATCATTACATTCGTACAAGGGGTTTTTTTATGCACGTCGAGAAAAATCGTGGAAAAAGAGTCTGTGTCTCGTGTGGACAAACGGAATCGTAGTCGTCTTTATAATCGAACTCGCGCGCCGCTTTTCCTCACCCTGCTTACGCAATAGTAATAATAATAATAATAATAAATACGAGCCGCTCGCTTCGAACTGTTGATGAGATGATCGAAGTAGGCGTGCCTTTCTCTTCTATCCGTTACTCTTGAGATCACTGGGAAAAAGCCAATTCGCAGTTCGCATTCTTCGTTTAGCATATCGACAATAATTCTAGGGGTATTGCTTCGTTTTATTTTTTTTTTTTTTAATGATATGATACAGTCTTGTTCACTGATTGTCCAATATCACTACTAGTGTGTGAAACTCACTTTTTCCCACCACCTGTCTATGTGTATGTGTTTATTATATTCCTTAAAACTCGTTGCGTTTATCTTACTTTTTTTTCTCTCCGCTACAGTTCCTCCGTCGTGTCTTGGATTCGCTCGTTATTACAATAGCTTTCTCTCCCTCTCTCTCGCACTTTTTTTTTCTACTATCAACGCGCGCAATACTCGAACGAAGATTAGCTCCGTACCGCACACACGTCCGTAGTCAATTAGGATTAATATCACTTTCCCAGAGTCGCCGCGTACATGGAGACCCCAAATAACAATAGTTTTACGGTTTTACACTACATAAGTTATGTTTCGAGTTGTACTTTCCAAATTGTTTTTTTTTCTCTTTCAATCTCGTCGCACTTTGTTTCGCACTGTTTGTTTATACGCGTAGCTTCGTGGCTCGATCGACGTCGGTTTTGTATTGCTCGATCTTGCCTCGTTTCAATGCAAAAATCATAGTTTTTAGCGGCGAGAAAAACGGCTCTTTGTCAGCTTGGCTTTTGAGCCCTGTGGCAACTCTTTATTTTTTCTAGCAATGATCTCTAATACTCAGGATCGTTGAACCCTACAATTGAGGACACTTGAACGTTTTATTTATCATTGGAAAAAACGAGGTGTTACCACAGCTCTTCCGCCTCCCTCGGAAAATGTCGTAATAAGGCTTTTCGAACTAATCTAAATACAAGACTAATAAAAAGCATACCGCTTTTCTAGAGATTTAATAACATATTTCAAGAAACGACGACAGAACAAACTTGACTCGCAGAACGACAATTCCAGCAAAGTTGAAGAAAGTCGATATTTGTCGAAAAAAGAAATCGCGGCGGCGCGTGAATAATTAATAAACACCGCCGAGATGCAATTAGCCTTATCACGCAAAGTCCCGAAAAAAGCCGGAATGAATTAACCTTGTCCATCGTCCAAGTCGAAAAATGGCTCGAAAAAGGAAAAAAAAAAATGCTAAAAAAACTAAGCAGCGGAGGGTTGGGATGAGTGACTCATCGATCGAGAGTCTCTAGAACGTCTCGTTGCGGCCCAAGGACGAGTGTATTGCTACTCATGGCTCCGTGCACTCGGTGCGCGTTTGCTCTATTTATAAAATCGATCGATCGCGCAAAGTCGCCGCGAAGATTTATTTCTATGCGGCCGCACGCGCCGCTCGGAGCTTCCACTCTCTGCTTGTCTGCGATCGATTCCGCGGGCCGAACTTCCCGACTCGGCTTTCAGCGACGTTGTAGAGCCCCCGATTCCGGCTTAATTACAGCTCGCGGCTGCCTTTTTTCGCATTATTTTATTAAAAAATATTCCGAGTAGAGCGAAAAGAAAGTTGTAAAATCAAAGTCCCCGAAGGAAAAAGAGAAGGAAAGGACGGCCGTAAAGAGGCTAATCGAGCAATACTAGAGCGACGCAGCGAGTATGATAGTTTAGTGCGAGGATCGAAAAATGCATACAGCATATACGATGTAGGAGCCTGTGACAGCCGCTAACTTGACTTGATCCGCCGTCGGATCGAACTGCCGCCTGACTGGAACCGCGATCTGTCCTCTCGAAGGCTCCGGGCTGGCTCCTGGTGCCGTGCAGAACTGAAATCCTGGCATTCCCTCTGGCTCGCAGCAGTGCACCACCAGGAGCGGCAGCCCCCTGCCTCCGAAAGGAGTATCGTAACTAAACGATGGGCATATCGTAACTAAATCGGGCTCAGGTCAGAAGCTCTCCGGGCATTCAGGGCCAGCCCTGGTACTCGGAGAGGGGTTCCGGCTTGGGTTCGAGGCTCGGCGGCTGGTACAGTCAGTTCTGCTGTCACAAGCCGGCCTCGGGTCAATGCTGAGCCGCGAACTTCATGCGCTTCTGCTTCTGGCGCTGGTTGCAGAACCACACCCTCACGACGTTCTTCTTGAGGTCCAGCTTCTCGGCTATCGCAGCGATTTTCTCGCCGGATGGCCGGGGCTGCACCGCGAAGTACGCCTCGAGGGAGCGCTTCTCGGGGGCGGCGATGCTCGTGCGCTTGCGCTTCTTCTCGCCGGCGGGCAGGACCGAGGGGGCGTCCGGGTCCCTGCGCTTGTTCTTCGCCTGGGCCTCGGCCTCCTCGAGCCAGGCCTGGAGGATCGGCTTCAGGGCGATCATGTTGTTGTGCGAGAGGGTCAGGGACTCGAAGCGGCAGATCGTCGACTGGGAGAGGGCCCCGACGCCGGGCAGCTTCAGGTTCGCCAGGGCCTTGCCGACGTCGGCCTGCGTCACGCCGAGCTTGATGCGCCGCTGCTTGAAGCGCTCGGCGAAGGCCTCGAGCTCGCGGGGGTCCGTGTCGGCGTCGGGGTGGAGCCCGGCCGCGGCCGCCGCCGCCGCCGCCGCCGCCATCGCCGGGTGGTGGTGGGGGTGGGGCACGCTGCCGCCGATCTGCCCGTGGTGGTGGTGGTGGCCCATCATGCCGTTCATGCCGCCGTAGACCGAGGGCCCGTGGATGCCGCCGTGGTGCCCGGCGCCGCCGTGGTTGCCGCCGCCGCCGCCCCCGCCGCCGCCGGCCGCGCCCTCCGACATCGGCGTCAGGGTCGTCATCGAGTTGGCCGGGTCCAGCATGTCCAGGGACTCCATGCCCGGGTGGCTCATCTGCAACAGAAACCAAGGGGGGGGGGTCTTAGTCGACGAGGACGAGGCGAGGGCCAAACTTGGGGAGAAATCTGCTCTGTTTCATCCTTTCTTTCAACCGACTTTTCAACCAGAAAACCTAGCAATCTTTGCAATCTTTGCTAGCATCTAAAAAATAAAGTCCTATCAGCGAGCGCGAAAAAAATCGTACGATTACGCGTAGGTGCTCTAATCCCAGAGACCGCCGATTACAATTAATTCCCTGCTTCGAGTCGCGCAATATTACCGAGTTGGATAAACAGAGGTGAAACTTGTTAAATAATGAATAATGTCAATAGAGCGATTGATAATGAGCGCGTTGCCGGTTATTGTGTGTGTAAGAGCGTGACGCGGCTGATTCGCATCTCTTTCCATTCTGCCCCCTGCTGTTCGAGCAATGGGCAAATCGAATTATGCGGAGAAGCGACGAGGTCGGGCAGAAAGTCAATTCGGTGTAAGATTAATTTTGTTTTTAAATCGAAGAAGCGGAGAAATTACACAGCAAGGAGAATGGAAGGAGAAATCGAGCTATTATTAGTTATTGCACTGCTCTGCTTGATAATAAATGTGATGCGAGTCGTTTGATAAGAGTGGATTAGGGTCGCGTTGCACTAATAGAAATTAGAATTAAAAGGAGACGTGTATAAATATTGAAAATATTTCTCGGACGTATTCTAGAATCTAAGTTAATTTTGTCGGGATCGAAGACGGCGTTTTCGAGAAATACTCGAATATAATAACCTAAAGGATAAAAAGTAGAAGCTACTTTATCTATCAAATTTTTGTAAGTACAGATAATCTGACGGAAGATCCACGCAGTGGAAAAAATATTCCACTAATCATCGTAAAACCTAGCCGCGCCTCCGAAAAATAGCTCGAGCCCATCAGAGCGTCCGAAAAAGGCGCTTAATTTGCACAAGCATCATTAAACTCCGATCAAAATTCCATTTTCCAGCGGTAGCTTCCCGCCTTATTTATCCTGCTTGCGGAGCGATTCCCCACTCGGCTCGATAATTGAATTGCTCTTTGCCGCCCCACGAATGTCGGGGCTTCTCCGCGGAGAGCGCCCCTTTCTGCGCGTAAGAGCGAAATCGGCTACTTAACCGCACGCGGCTAATTGCCTCCGGGAGAGGAGAGCGACGCAAGGGCAGATTATTATTGGACTGCGCCTGATGGAGATTTTCGAGACGGGCTTGTTAATTGGCTGCTGCTTTGTTGCTCGATCGAGCTTCAGATCGCGCGCTTTCTGACGACCGAAAAATTTAGTAGGCCCTACGTTTGCAATGCTTTCTTATTAAGGTAGCTCTATAGTTTTTTTATTTATCTAAGACCATGTTAAAAACTAGTTAAAAATACTCATTAGAACTTACA
>JAWWML010000062.1:17395198-17431985 GCA_035047165.1 Ormyrus rosae
TCAACAATTTTTCTGTTGGATTAACAGACTGGAGGCAGTTGTCGGAATTTAACAGCCCAAAGTAGTTGTTTCGACTAATTTTTTCTCTCAGTGTATGCACCGATTCTCGCGCACTTTCAGGCTCGACGTTGTTTTCGGCTTGATTTGATGGATTCGCGATCGATCGGCAATGGGTTTGTTTTTGGAGAGATTGATCAGGCCAGCCGGAGAGTGATTGAAGCGATCGATAGCTCGGGTAAGTGTGTACGTTGTTTTTATTGTCACCGAGTGCACGGTTTGATGTGCTCGAGATAGATCGAATAGCCTCGAGTTTAATTGCGAGGGGGATATTAACGGAAACGTTTTATGACGGATAAAGTTTGATAGGAAATTTTATCGCTCGAGTTGACAAAAGAGTTTTATGGAGTTTTTCGTAGATTTATTTAAATGTCTGGCTGATTATTTGACTAAAAACTTTAGGAATGATTTAATAAAAAAATAAAAATAAAAAAAAAGTCCGTTCCTTGCGAACCCCCTCTGTTACGCCCGCAATCGAAAAATTGTCGAGCACGCAGATGTCATTGGCTTGGTAGGAGGAGTTATAGCGTATAATAGTTGGAACTCACAAAGAGGTGTGTCTGTACCTGGTGATGCGGCCGATTGTTCGGATGTGGGCTGGGCATGTGGGCCCCGTGATGGTAGACCGTGACCGGGTCGTGCTTCAGCGGCATCGGCGTGCCGCCGTTGTGCTTGCCGAGATCGGCCGCCAGCGCCTCCGCCCTCGACAGCAGGCCGTCCTGCAGGCCGCTGTTCAGTCCGCCGAATATGTCACCCTGCAACAGAGAAACGAGCATTCAATATTTTTACACTCGATAGTTTTATCTCCTCATTTTCGTGAGCCAAATTTTAGGAGAACCTGCGAGCTTCTGCGACTTTGAACTCGATTTTCAAACGAAAACAAACATAAAAACGGATGCATAATAATTGTGCCTCTCTATCTCGATAAGCTTTAACAGAAGGTTTTGTTTTATTTAGATGATATTAAAATTCGAAAGGTCACTGCAATATGCATCCTTGCTGCAATATTCGTAAGCAATCTTTTATTCACGGCGAATGCAAACGAAGCCGTCCTTGAATCAACCGAGAGCTGCGCAATATTTCTTTTATAATTTTTAAGAAGTGCATAATCGATTGGTTATTTGATTTACTAATTTTCAGCGGCTAAAATAAACCTCCTGAATTCGCAAAGCGTTCGAAGAAGCTGCTGAAAAAGCGAGTGGGTTTTACGGAGAAGAAGCGGCGAGGCGTCGAGCGTGGAAAGGCCTGATTGAGGGTTAATAATGAATGACAGCTTTGGCTTTGTGCATTCGGCTATTTTGGTCAGCGTTTCACGCCGATACGGACGTTGAAGTGCATCGCGGAATTCACGGGTGGCTCGTGTTTGTTTTCCTAGAATTCTGTTTATTTGACGCGACGGAGGCTTTTTTGGAGGTTTCATATTTTTAAGTTGTTGAGTTGATATTACTAGAAAGTGTTATACATATATATATAATTAGTGATTTTTTGTTTACTTTAACGAATTTCAATATCCTAAAACGGCGAAGGCAGTAAAAAATTCTGAATCGGAAAAAGACGGCTCTCCGTACGTGCTGGGCATGCCGATGCCGCGAAAATAGAATGAATTAAGAAGCGATTGATCGGTAGGGATGCGTGGCGGCCGGTTTCCGGCACTCCCGCGCACGTGTGCAGGAGAGCGCCGAGGTGCGATCAATGTTTCATGCGAAAAACGTGGGCGCGGGCGGCTGCGCTTCGATTATTTATGAGCTCCGAGGCTCTGCTTGCGCCGCGCGCCGCTGCGCGCGAGTGCACCGCTGCCGCGGAGAGGAGCTCTTTTTACCATCAATCGGGATGGCAATTTAGCTAGAATTATTTCTCACGCTAGCAGCAATTGTCGAAATTTAAAGAATTCGAAGCAGCGTTACTGCCGCGGTAAATCAGCCCAACTAATCAGATTAATTACCGCAGTGTATATTTTGAAAAAGCTTCGCCGGCAAGTTAAACGGCCCCGTTAACAGGCTAATAAATCTCGACGCTCGGCGTCTCGAGACAGCCCCCCTCGGCTTTCACGCGAGGCGCCGACAAACGAGAAACGAGCCGAGGGTCCGGCCCGGAAATGCGCGTGCGCGATACAAATCGGCCTTATTAGCCGGGCAGTTAGCGCCCCGGCCGGCACGTGCGAACTTGTTGCACTGCACTTCCTTCCCGAGAGGTAATGGACTCATTTTTCCGGGGGCACAGTTAAGGATTAGCCAATTACGATTGAATTACAAGCCGGGACGGAGAGAGGAGATTTATGGCCTCGCTTCCGCGGGATTATCCCCGAGGAGGAGCTGGAAGCCGAATTTTAACCGAGAGTAATGCCCGTCGTTAGCTGATTAAAAATCTGGCTTTAAGCCCGCTAAGAGACGACTTGGGAATGCGATTTTTCATTTTTACCTCTCGATCTGCCGACATAGACAATTAGCTTTTAATCTTTTGTAAATATAAGTAAATTGCAAGCATCACTTGACCCAGTAATGTAAAAGTACTTTCGAAATGTCCTGGAAAATGTGGAATTACATGGGACTTACGAAATAAATTTTAAATTCGAATTCCGACTAAATACTCAAGCGCTTGACTGAAAATGCGATCGGCTAAATTTAAAACGCAACTCATTATGCGCCAGACGATTTCAATTAAAATTTAACGCTACAATAGTCTCGATATCAGGCAAGTTTAAGCACATAAAGAAAAGCTTTTAACACGACGACTCCGCCTCGCAATTGGCATTTTTGCAGTATCAAAAATTAAACTTGCACCAGACGAGCACATTTTCTTATGCCGTATACTCAATTATCGGTCGGATAGCCAGACGAACATGAATTTTCTAAAAATGTATGCACTCGATCACGACCCAGACGTTTTAAATTGTTAGCGACAATCATTTTTGAATTACAATTCGCAAAAGCTTTCAAAATAGTTTTCCCTTCATTATATATATATCTCTAATTCGTCGTCAACTCCTTCGAAGAGCACACGTGATTAACAGAGCAAATATTCGATATTTAGAAGAGACTTGAAATACCTGCGACTGTCTAGATTAAAATCTGGCAATTTCAAAGTAATTGCATTGACAAGAAGCATGCATAAAGAGGAGTTTCCGAAAAAGTCGGAGAAATATCCTCCCCCGTTGCCTTATTAATAGAAAACTCCCAATACCGGCAGAAGAAGTCAGAAAATCAAAGTCTCCCCGTCTGGCATCTTCCAAGCACTCTTCCAAAAACGGAAAATCCTGATATAGCTAGCTATCGTGACCATTGGGTCACATTACTAATCCACGATTTGCTTAATCAATTATTGAAATTTCTCCGCCGCGGATGGCAGAGTAACTCGCTCAAAGATTCATAAGCACCGTCGCGTCTCGGCGACGTCGCCGGGCTTTTTCGAAAAAACGGCAATACAGACTTGATCCGTCTTTTGTTACCGTCCGGCGAATTGGGGCGATTAACCTGTTATTTTCGTGGAAATTCAATAACCTACATCGGCGCCGACATCTGCCCGTCTGCATAAGTCAGTGCCCCCCGCGGAAATTCAAGCGCCGCGGCGGCTTTCGATTTTGCGCGCCGCGACGAGGAGGGAAATAATTATTGTGGAAGGAAATTATTACATGCTAATGAGGAGAGGCGGCGGATTAATTATTAACCTGGCGCACATGGCAACTGCCGGCTTTTTCGGTTACGCTTAAGAGAGCTGGAATTCTGTCTGCCGCGGCGACTGGTCGATAATTATTTTCGCGGTGGGAAGTCTGTCGCGGATGGATGGATCGACAGCCACATTTACAAATTTCAAACTAGATTATTTTTCAAATGTTTTCTTAATAATTTAACTCTCATAAATATTTGCTAAAGGTTAAAATGCTACTTGTAAAATAGAAAATTATAAATATTATATTCTTCTAATTTATATATGCTTGCTGAATTTTTCATTCATTATAAACAGAAATAAAGTGCCGGATAATAAAAGAGGTAAATATTTAAGTGTTGCTCAATTTTCACACATTATGTTTTCAAGAGACTCTCGGTAATGAGTAAAATAAAACGTAAACAGCGTTGCACATTTGTTGTTAAACTCTGTGTTTTTTAAATTGAATCGACAAAAGCCATAAATAATATCTACGTATTACTCCTGAAAAAGCTTCGCAGAAAAGCATCCAGCCCTTGTATAATCGATCCGCATCCATGCAAACTCTTGGCGAATGCTTTGCGGCTCCTCGGAAAAAGCTAAAGCGACACTTGGCTCGTTTTACGGCATTCAAACTATATCGGCTGAGGCCGCGGGCTGCTCTCGTATATCTAAATAATCAATTTACTCCCTGGCCATAATCGTAACCGCGAGTTAGCGGGCTTTTATAACTGTGCTCGTCTCTCTCTCTCTCTCTCTCTCTCTCTCTCTCCGTCGGGGTATAAATATTACGAGCTGCCGTTTCGGCCCGAGCGCAGCCCGAGTCTTACTACTTGCCGCCCGACGGAGCCTCCTAAGGCTGCCCGATCGACCTCTGCATGCGCGATTTATAAGTGTGCCGGCTAAGGCTGCTGCGCTTTTGGGGATGAGGTGTTTCGAGGGTATAAAATGCCTTTTTTCCACGCTGCCAGGCTTTTTTTTTAACAAGCTTAAAAATCATCCTTGTGAGTACAAGTTAATTAGAGAAATTTTTTAGTATTTAGGATCTTTTGTAGAAAAATAATGAAAAAATACTCACATTATGCCTCGGCGACCAAGAATTGCACATGATTGACGCATCCTCCAGTATCCGACTCTGCAACACAAAGAAAGCCACTCGCATAAATATTGAGCTCCGAGTAAAGAGGCGAGTCAATCAGCAAAAGATCCAAGTTCCTCCATAATTCATCCCTCCCCAAGGCTGCTGTATTTATATATGCACAGAATTCAGATGGGAAAATTGATCGTCGGCGGGGGCAAGGATCTTCAATATGCAGGCGACTGATGCATAATTGATCGGGGAACAACACTGAATTACAGGCCGCCTATATTTAAAGCTCCGCTCGAGCGCCGGGAATTTGACAGAATCAGGCCAGACCGGCGGCCGCAGCGGCTGCGGCGTCGCGACGCGACGGCTGGCGACGCTAATTAAATGAGTCACTTTGGGCGACGCCGCGGAAAACTGGGTAATTCGATATCGAGTCTTATATTAAAACGCCAGGATGCATCAACGCGAGAGCGATAAAAAGAGAGAGCGCGAGTTTTTTCGTCTGGCTTAGCGGATTCGACGTCGCGCGCCGAGCTGCTTTATTTTCGAGTACTGGATTGTGATTGATGCTCGGGTTAGAGACTCTCGTCTGGGATATTTTTGCGGGCTGCTGTATCGACGATTTTATTACTTCGAACTGTGCTTTTACGGCAAAACGCTCACTCCTTTTTTTTTAACTAATTTCAAAAATGCTATTATTTTAAATTCAGAAAAATTGATTATTTCTAATACTCTCCTTCAAAGTGTTTACCTGTTACGACTCTATTATCCAATAAAGTCTAGAATCTGTAAAAAGTAAATGCAGCCGCAAATATACGCAACGTTCACGCGATGAATTTTTCACCGAACGGTCTATTTACGTGGCTCTCAATCTAAAATATTCAATCTAAAAAATCGCAATAAAAACAATATTTCCATCAAGCTATTTTTAGCTCGAGAACGATCGGCGATCTCACCTCGGAATCGAAGCCTCCAGAAGCATCTGCTCTTAAATGCCAGCAGATGGCTTAATTCCCGCCATAAAGCATCGATTTTTCATTCGGCAGTCGAGCGAAAATAACGCGAGCGTTTATTGTTATTACAATTACCGGCGCGCATAATTAATGTCGTCTGGGGCGGGCTTTAGGTCGCAGGAGAAGCGCTTGCCGAGAACCGCGACGGCGGATGAATAAATAAATCGCCACCAGCTTTTCTCCTTTATATCACCCTTTTTTTTTAATTTAACGCGGTATAAATGCATAATGGGCCTGGATTCTAATTGATTTTTTTCCTCGGAGATTACGAGGCTGTCTGTTTGGCTGTCTGCTTTTTTGTCAATTCATAGTTTTAGAATTTACAAGTAAAGAATGCTTACTATTTATACAGAAATTGAGAAAAATACCAAGTGAACCGTGAATAATAGCTTTTAGTCGAAACTTATAAAATTTAACAGCAGAGTATTTTCTCTGCTTCTTAAAAATCTATTCGAAAGAATGTTTGCGGTAAGAAAAGACCGCCTTAGCCATAATAGACGAACTGAAAGTGCGGGGGTGAAAACGAAGGCGTTAATTGTGCCCCTGAATAATTCTCGTGATCGAGCTCGAGCGATAATATCGCGCGGTTCTCCCGTCATTTATCGTTATGCACGCTAAACGATGTACACAGAGAGTACTTTGATTAGCAAATGTTTGATCAAGCCGCGTGCCGCAATTGTCACACTTGCTGGAAGAGAGAGGAGAGACGTGCGTTGCGCGTGATTGTATCTGGGGAGATTATGGAGCTGACGTGCCGTCGGATTGATTGAAAATTCATTGGAAGCGAAATCTAATGAACTCTTTTTCTCCTGTAATCCGAGAATCAAAGGGCTCAAAGGTCCTAGCCCTTCGCTGCGTTAACTTTCAGTCCAAACATTGACAATTCGATTTTAAAAAACTAATCTGCAAAAAATGCATTTTTAAATGCGAATCAAGTATCCTTAATCGAGCCCGCTGAATAATGCAGACTGCTTTTTTCCGCGCGAATCATAACGCACGAGAACGAAGGTGAAAAGCCGCTCTAAAACGAATACCGAACAAAAAGAAGGAGTGAAAAGTTCTTCAGACAAAGAGTAAGCGAGATTTCTGCAGGAAGTTGCCCGTTAAATACTTGAACTTTTTTCTGTTTCGACTGAGTTTGAGAAGGAAATGAAGTAAGGTGCTTATTGGAATTTTTCCAATAGTTGCTAAGTATTTTTAAAATAGATATTTCTAGACAGATTCCATTAAAAAGACTTGCATTTAACCTCAATGTCGAAGACTTTGAAGTTAACTTAATGTATATTCCTTCGATAAACGTAATATCAATAAAATCCTTATTTACCACATCTCCTCGAATTTGATTATCAGAGTTGAAGGCAACTGTAAAAACTGATTTTTTATTTATTCGAAATAAGAGAAAGTCGACAGAAAGGTGCGTGCGGAAAAGGGCAGGAACACGACTTGTCACTTCGAGTCGCTTCTCCTCTCCGTTCCCGTAAATTCACGTAATTATCAGGCGAAACTTGGGCGTTCCTCTCTTCCGCCGTCGCTTTAAACCCGAGAGATGGAGTTGTCGAGCTCTCACGTCTGCAGCGTAAACTCCGCCAGCAGACAAAGAAGACGAGAAGACCGAAAGCGTTTCTTTGTTAAAATGGATATTGCGGCCTGTGGAGAACGCGGTGTAATTAGAATTTCAAAGAATGTACTATATAATAAAATAGCACGATTTATTGTGGTTAAAGATGAGATGAAAAAATGTTCAAGATTAGAACAACGTTATTATTAATTCTGCTTTGTACCGCAAGCTATAGTTTCTTTATATAGGTAATCTATCGAGTAAAATTTTAATAGAACGAAAAGTGAATGAAATGTAAAGCTTGTATAACCCAAGAGTCAGTTCTTAAAAGTGCAAGCGCAGAAATTTCGAAAAAAGAAAGGAAAAATGGTCTATTTGAGGGTGCGGATAGGCGCGCGCAGCGAGTGCTAATTTACGTCCAGCCCAGTCAAACGAAGCGGACTTGTCGCGGCGGAGGACGCAGCTCGCGGCATTATTCAGGTCTGTGAGGAAAATCAATTAGCCAGCAGCGTCGACTGGCCCCCGATGTTTGCCCTGCCTGTGTCTACTCCTGGATGATGCTGACGTATTTGTCATGCGCGGAACCTCATTTCACTTCGGGATGAGGGCTTTTTTCTGCGGATTTTTACAACGATTGGAAACTAGTTCAGGGTCGCTGCCAAATAATTGCTAACGGTACATTAAGCAAAGATCCATAAGCTCTTTTTAATACATTATTAATCGAAAGGAGTACCTAATAGTATTTCTGTCATTTGAGCTTTTAAAACTTTTTCCAGTCAAGTATCCAGGTAGTTATGTGGCTTAATGTCATGAATTTACGATAACATCGAATTATGGTTTCTCCTTCCCGATTGTTGCGTTCTTAGCGGGAACTTTATTTGCTTGCTTCTTTCTAAGTCCCATTAAATGATAGGTCGTTCAGATTGTTTTCGCTAAAGTACCTTTCGCTCTCTGATTATTATCATAATGTTTACCGAACTTTATGACTGCAAACGTATGTAAACGCCAACCGCGACTTTCTCTTTATAGTTCTAAAGTCTTGCGTTTTAAACATAAAATCAATACATTTCCCAAATAACAATAAACGTTAGAGAAAAGTTTGCCCTCGTCTTAAATTCATTTAACGCTATGTTCAAAGTTTCTTTCTCCCGGTGTATACCCAACTCACTTGCTTTTCCTTAAATATAGAAACAAGATGATGCATATTTGATCAAAGCCCTGCAGCCTAAAAAATCGGGCGATTCCCCAAAAATCCCAGCGCGAAAGTCCCTCTCAACCCTTCCTTCCGTCCCACGATTACACGAAGCGCCTCAATTATCAATGTCCGTCCTCATCCTCGCTCGTCTCAAAACAAGAAGAAGAAGAAGAAGAAGAAGAAGAAGAAGAAGAAGACGAAAACGAAAGCAGAAGGCGGCGGCGCCGAGTAGGCCTCATTACTATTGCAGGAGAAAAACACGGGGGGCCGCCTCGCGAGGCGTCTAACAGCCCTCCTCTAAAGAGAATTTATGAAATTTCGTAATGTAATATTCCGATTCGCGCTGCGCGTTCATTGCCTTTTTCCATCCTTTTCCTCCTGCGAGGCTCCTCCGCGAAATGCAGTTTCTCGCGGAAATTATGCGCCGCTTGACTCTCGCCTTTTATTTTCCTCGCCGAGCGTTAATGCCGTTAGCGAGGCAACTCGAAAGTTGGCTTGGCTGCTGTAGCTAAACCGAGCGATGAAATGACAAAGAATAGCAGCGATTAAAAAGAGGCAAAAAGCAACTCAGTCATCGATGACAAGAAGACAATCGCATCGGACTCGTCGATAAATCAGAACGGCGGCAGCGGCGGCAGCAGCGGCGCAGTGCATACACTCGCCGGGTAAAAATCAGTGATTTCGTAGGCTCTATATCGAGGCCAGCCTCGCTCATTGGCTACATGCGGCGGCCGCCCCCGCTTACCCCGCCAATCAGACCGCCGCCGCTCTCGTCTCTCTCGCTCTCTTTTTCATTTGTACCAGCCAGCCGCTCTCTCTCTCTCTCTCTCTCGCTCCCCCTTTATCGATCCGCACCATTCTGCCGCACGCTCTCCGGCCGCCATGCCTGCCGTTGCGTCGCCAGCCAAGAGGGACCGGATAAGCGCGACGGGCTACCTGCCGTTTCTTTAGCTTTTTCGGATGGATTTTCGAGATGATTGCGGCCAAGAGGGCGATGCACATTTTTCAGTCAACAAAGTCATTCGTGATTTTTTCAGATAAATAATAAAATCATGCAAATTTATTATGTAAAAAGGAATATAAATCTACATTTATTTTATTAAAATTAAGTCCTGCCAAAAATTTATCATTTTTCCAGTCAAAGTCGTTTATTAAGTTTATTTATTATGTAAAAACATTAAACGCCGCACAAAAATGTTCGTATTTGAATTTCATTTGTTAAGAGGATGATGTGCTTATAGGCTTATATTTCACTGCAGATGTGATATATATTTTTAAGAGAAAAGTATACTACAACAGTAATAATAAATCTAATAATTTAATATAGGATTATTTTTATTCATTTTTGGTCATTACTAATATTAATTTCAATTTGTCAAAGATTCAACTTTCCCGCGAGTATAAAAATTCAAAAGCAGCTCATCCATCATCAAAGTGTCACGAAAAACTGACTGACATTCTTTTCGAATTATCGAGGTCCGAGGTAGACGCTGGTTCGTGCATAATTTAATTCCGGCAGTGATTTGAATCCAAGTTTTTGATGCTTTTACCGCGAGAACAGAGCTGATAACAGGAATAAACTCCCTGTGTGAAATATTAAATTCCCTGTAACATTGTGTCTTTGTCTATTTCCAGGATATTATAAAATGCGAACTGGCTCATTTATTAATAAGTCAGACGGCGACGGTAAGTCTAGACAATTTAATAAATTAAAAAATTTACTCGGAATCAATACGAAAATTATATTTCTCGAAAATATCCGAATGCTATAAGCGGAGAGCTCCAAAATTAATGAGACGATTAATTACCTTAATTAGCTTTCGCTTTCCAGGAGTTATTAAATAGTCATAAGATATACCCTTTATTCTTATTAGCCAAAATTTTAACCTTTTTCCTTCCTCATTTATAACAACGTCAGAAAGTCAACAATCTCTCTGTAAAATCTAAAAGTTCCTACAAAAAAAAATCATATCCACCTTTGAAAAGGAACCTTGTCATTACCATTCATCCCGAAATCACGATCAATGCAGCAGCGATGCAGCAGCAATGCAGAAACCGCGAAAAAATCACCAGGGAACAATAGCCCCGTAGCTCAAAGAGCAACAGACAGCATCCGGCCGCAGAATTGATCGCAGCCGCAAAAAGTGGCTCTCCGCCGTCGTGAATTATTAGCGGCTCGGTCGAAATTCCGTCCTCCGCAGTCATTGCTCATAACCGGCAGTCATTACGCGGTATAACTGCCAGGGCAGCTGGCGCCGCTCTAATGGACTCGGAGGCTTATCTCTCTCTCTCTCCCTTTTTGTCGGGGCGCAGAATCCACCTGAGCTGCCATTCGGACGGGGAGAGACGAAACATGGCGGCCACTTAGCTGCGGAGAGGACGACGCAATTATCTTCCCCGAGGCTCCGGGATCATCTTTACGGCCGGTCACGTAGAGTTACGTGGCTTCTTTCGCGGCCTCCGATTGGTCGGAGTTGGGATTAATGGATGCTAAGGGGAAATATGGAGTCTTGGGAGGGAGTTTTTTCGGGCGTTAGGGCAAATTTTTATTTGCTAAAACAAATTTCGGTGCACCGTGCCCAGTAAAAAGACAATAAAAGCCTCTTATAAATGATACCTCTTAATTCACCCCACTCTAATTTACCCTTTCAGACGTAAGTAACGTTTCAAGCATACTCTTTCTCCCCCCGGAAACTTGTTAATTTGTGACTCGAAGAACGAGTATTAAAACAAACTTCCTGTTTATATTTTATAATGCATTTTATAATGAAAAAGAAACGTAAGATTAAAAAAATCAAAGGAAAGCAATCGATAGAAATGCACTTGACAACTACAGCCACGATACGCTAACAGCAAAGTTCATAAAGAAGCTACTACGCTGTACTTCGCGATATGACCTGCATATTTAAGGAGGGGGCGGCGTATAATAAAAGAAATCGAATTACGAAGTCGAATGCGCATATAACGTCTGGATATTCGATTCGCCGCTCGAGCCGAGCCACTGATTTGATTAAGCTCGATCTTATTTTTGCTCCGCTGCTCCGATTAAATCTCCTTTGCGTATTTGCGGCCGGGCTTTTTTCCGAGCCTCGGTAATTACAGGATTATCCGATTGCGCTACATTTTTAACAACTGCAGCTCTAAATTTTATCAAGAGCTTCTTCTTGATTAATGTGTTAAATTTACTTAACATTGAATCGTCATTAGGGAGGAATAGAGCGAAACACCTGGAATATTTACTAATTTAATCAAATTTACATTTAGGACGCTTTGTATTCGTTGTGACACTTTTAATGCAGTCTAATTAACTTCTTTCAGTTCATTTTAATCTAATTTTAAAAGATCTTAAAGTAGTTTAAGTAGATTTGTATAAGGTTGAATGAGACAGATATAGAATTATTATATATCTAATTCGTAAATAAGATCAATAACGGTCCACTCGTTTATTGAAATAAGATAATGAAATCGATTATTGCTTTAATGCTTTAATGAAACGTCAAAGATTTTTGTTGTTTATTATGCATCTCAACTTTTTAAGTAGAGTGCAATATTCATTGTCATAAATGAGATATGATGTGTTTACTTAATAAATGACAGCCAAAAATATGCATAATGAAAACTATAATAATATCATTACGCGAAATTTTTATCCGCTTTTAACTTTAGAATTAGCATTTTCTCTCGGGATATTCTTATAATCGTCTCTCGATCAAAATAGTTTTTAAACTACAAAGCAAAAAAGAAAACATCTTATTCTCACATATAGAGTCAAGTTTACTCCAGATTACCTCCAACCCCAATTGCACAATGACGCAAACATTTCCTCCTCCACCTGACCCTTCCATCCTCCTCGCATTACTTGGCAAAAACTCGACCCCTCGATCTCGAAGCTCCCTCTTTCCCATCCAATCGACGACGCAATCGAACCCTTGCGCACATCTCTCTCGCTCCCGGCTCGACAAAAGAAGCGATCAACTGCGACACGTGGCGGCACGCGCTACTCGTCCCAGGGCGGCTCCGCGGGCATTAAGAAAATTGAAACGGCGATTTGTCCGCCGCCGCCGGTAATTGCGTTAGGCCAGGGGGCAGGTAGAGCCGATCGCGCCGCAAGATAAATCGCGAGAGGAAACGGGCCGCCGCCACGGACAAACATTATGATGATTTCAGTTAGAGGCTTCCTTTTGAGGGGACATTTTTTTTTTTTTTTTTTTTATCAATTAGAGCAAAATTTAATGCAGGTGTGGAAAGTCAGTACAATTTGAAGGTGGTGAATTTTTAAAATGAAGATTAAAGATTAATAATGAATAAAACGTTACATCTTCAGATGTACTTATAAATTATTTATAATTCTCATTACAGCTAAACCATAAATAAAGTAGAGATCTTACCAAAGATAATTGAATCACAACAACTACCTTCTCCCAACAACTTGAACTCGATCCCATCCAAAGCAGCACCTGCCCGATCTCGAAAGCTAAAAAAACCTTTCCCAAGCAACGCATCCCTCGCGAAAAAGGCAACCCTTCGCCGCGGGGCCCGAAATCGCTGAAAATCGAACATATGTCCACGTGGCTCGCGGCGTGTTTGAAGAATGACACACGCAGACGGCGGCGCGTTGTTTACCCTACATCCTAACATTTGCAAGCGCGAGCGAGAGAGAGAGAGAGAGCAGGTGCTCGTTCGTGCGTGCGTCGAGCAGCAGTCACGATACGATCGGACGTAAACATATGCTCGTAATAATGGCCTCTTGATTTTGACGAAGGGCCCTAGACGTAAAGCACTCTGTGATTGTCCCTTTAATGCCCCCCAGACAGGCCGCTACTCCCTGAAAATTCCGAGCGCCTAATATTGAAAATCAAACGAACTTACCTGTAAGTAAAGTTCGATTGTAATTATATGAAATCCTCGCTCTTCTACATTACATTCTAGTGTCCCTCCGGGCTGCCTAATATCACACGTATTCAGAGTCAAAAACAACAGCTTGGCACGCTCTATCCCCACTACTCCAGCGCGCTGCATTCTTCATATTTTAGAGTAAAAAACTTCTTTCTATTTTTGCCAACATTATTATTGGGTAATGAAAATTATCTTTAATTTGGGTAGAGTTGTAATGTATTCAAGCGAGTACTTCATACAATTACAGAACTTCACTTACAGGTAAGTTTTACTCAAGACAACTTCTTACCCATTTACTGATCCATTTACTACGCCTACAGCACGTTCTGGTCTCTTAAAAGATATACATCTTTAGTCCGATCAAAGTATATATTTAAACATGATACAACGTAAAAATTTTTATTACTGTCTAACTTTGGTAATAATACTGGTTGACAACGAACCGGACCAGATGTTTTCAATAATTCTGGTATTAGAATTTCAATCTCATTTCCGATTTTTTTTTTAAATGTTTAAAATTTTTATTTTTTGCTAAAGTCTGGGCCCTCTGAGCTGTGCTTAAGGCTAATAACGTAACTAATTTTTAGGTTAAATTTTCTAAATTATCTAGAGAAATATTTAATTTCACTAGATAATCAAGAACAATTTCAACATTCCATCTATAATTATATTTTAGTTTTTGAGGCTTTAATCTAAAACTCTTTTCATCAATCTAGCTACAGTAGAGTGCTCTTTAATCTTCTTTCGAGAAAAACAAGGAAGGAGCACTTCTAGCTAAATTCAAAGTTCCATAAGAAGCACCTGAATGGAACTGTACAATTAGAATTTTTAAGACGCTTATTACGTCGATATAGAAAAAATTTTAACTTTTCATTTCGACAAAATTCATGCAATTTTTTTTTTTTTTTTACCATATTGTTTTATCTTGGCTTCACTTAAAGAGGTCAGTAAAATATCCCATGTCTTCCTAATACTTTCGGTATTAAATCTATATGTATTATCTTTTGATGATCCTAACAGTGAAAGGCAATGGTTTTCCTTTCTTTTTTACGGAAACCATGGCTGATTCTCCCACTTAGGGACTATAATAACCCCTTGTACTTTCTCGTATTTTATTCTTGCAAGGGCCCTTAGAATCAATGAGAAAGGTTGAAAGGCATAGACATTTAATTTCGTTCTCCAAACTGTGGAGGCCTCAATAACCCATGCTTCGGTGCACTGAGAGAAAAAGTATAGTAAAAATTACAAATAATCTTGTAAAAATTACCATACTGTCTAGTAAAGCCGTCACAAACTGTGAAAACCCAAAAATTTACTATACTTTATAAGAAATCTTATTATACTGTTTGGTAAATTTTCCTACAAAGTATGGTAATTTTTTGGGTTTTGACAGTCTGTGGCGGCTTTACTAGGCAGTATTGTAATTTTTACTAAACTTTTTTCTCAGTGTGTTAGATAACCAAGAGCAAAAATTGAAACACTTTTTATTTTTACTTTTTATGCAAATAAGTCAATGCTAGGCTCCCCGAACTCTTGAACAATATAATTAAAATATTTATTGTTAAGTTCTCATTCAATATCTGGGTTGAACCCTTGACGGTCTATCAGTAATAGTATTTTCTTCATCTGTAAAATTCTCATTTTCTTTTTCTTCTATCTTGTAATTTTTTAACTTTTTTATGTATTTTTCGACCTTTTTTTAGTAGCACTCACAATTTATCTTCCTTTTCCTTTGAATTTTTCTTTGATTTTTCCATCTTACAAATAATTTCTAGAAATTTCTAGCACACACGAAAGAAACATGAAGAATGCGGCGCGCTGGAGTAGTGAGGATAGAGCGCGCCAGGCTGATGTTGTTTTTGACTCTGAATACGTGTGATATTAGGCAGCCCGGAGGGACACTACAATGTAATGTAGAAGAGCGAGGACGAAATATAATTGAGTGCTGCTGCGCTCATTCCTACCTGTCTTTTAAAAGAGAAAATTTCTTGACTTGTGTGAGCAGGTTAAACGAAAACTAAAAAGATTTAACCTATTGCCCATTTCCCGCAGCAAACCTGAAAGATTGACGCCAATGCTGGTTTTCAATCGGCTTTCTTAAAGCCCAGCTTGCATTCTTGAAAGCATCGCCTCTAAAAAAGCAGCGGGCAGCTTTGAACTACATTAAACATCGGCTCTCCCGCAACAATCTCCCGATACCGCAGGAAAAGCTCGAAACGATCGGTCCAACAATCGCCATTTCCTCCGGCAGCGGCCGAATCACGTAGATCCGGGCTAAACTGCAGATCCCTCGGCCGCTCATAAAACAGCTCGCCGCGGCGCCTACGAACGTAAAACGTGACCGAACTCCCGAGAGCCGCCGCGAATTGCCAAGTTTATGCGAGGCCCGCCAAGGAAAAACAGGCCTGCTGGCTTATGCTGCCTGGAGGGAGAAACACTGCCGGAGTTGTTTTACGAGTCCGCTGCGGCCACGACGGCTTTAACACTTTTCAACTGCGAGAGTTCGCTAAGGTTGCGAGGATTATGGGATTTATTCGATTGCCGGCTTCTAATTAGAGTGAAAGTGAGTGGAAATTTAGGAGCCTCCTGAATAAAGTACCCTTTGGCTTATCAACTATTGATGGCTGCATTTCATTTTTTCTAAATTGGAAACCACACGGATATTATTCCCTCAGTGCGGTTTTCGGCTTTTCACGGCTTCTAATAAATTTTATATGTCCTATTCGCTATGCATGAATCATGTAGTACTCTAAAACTCAACGAAATATATACTCAAGATCGATAAAATGTCAGTTTTGTGGTAACTTTTGCTTTTCTTTTCCAAGAATTACTCTGACGTTTATCTTGAAACTAGAGTTAAAAAATGAAAGAGCGTCTATTCCAAGAGTCGTTTTTTATTATTTTAGCGAAATAAAAAATTGTTATGTAAGCGTGAACTCAAATAGTTTACTGGCATTTTATTACATTAAACTTGACTATTTCCTTTTAAAGTTGAAAAAACGCTGAGAAACGAGGTAAAAAGCCCGAAATAATTAAGCCGACCTCCATTACGAAAATAGTTCATCGCAATCATGCCCCGACAAACAATCTTGCTCCTGCATGACTCGAGACCGGGCAAAAACGAAAGCCCTCCCATCGCAATTTAAAACAGCTCAGCAGTGGCATCAGCCTTATTAGCCACTAATCACCCATCCATCCATCCATCCATCCGACCCCCCAAATGACAAATCGATATCCCTCTTTCGAAAAAAGGTCGCAGTTACGGAACAGGTTGACGCGTCGCCGATGACTTGGCGAGAAATCGACAGCGGCACAGGTGCGTCGATGTGTGCGTGAGCGGCTCGTAAATTTAGGACTCATTAAGTTCCACTTGCTCGTGTCCCTACAACACAATTACGCGCACACGATCCACTCTGGCCACCCCCTCCTTCTCCGCCGCCGACCGCGAAAAGGGCCGCGGGGGAAGAGCGTAAGTATTATTGTAATTATACACTTAGGTTTATTTCCTGCGCGACCCTCCCTTTCCTTCCGCCCCGGCTTTCCCTCTTTTCCCGCTGCTCGACCGAGACGACGGTAATGAAAAGTAATAATAATGATGATAAGGTCGCCGCGAGGTAGACGCGCTTTTTTCGAGGAAACTGTCCCCCGGGGATTTTGATTGAATTCAGTGCCTTATGTGCCGATGCGAGCTTTTTTATCTAGAACAGTGCAGTGTCGCCTAAAGCGTTCATTTTTTTCCGCTCGTACTTATACTTTACTTGAATACAGTCAATTAGTACTGCGAAATTCAAATAGGCAGCAATCGAGACGTACTGCCGTAAAAAAACTCTTCGAAATCGTAATATATAAGGCTTGATACATAAGTCGACAACGATCCAATCGGTACTTTACGCAATTGCTTCAATTTCGATAAAGATGAGTGTTTTTTTTTTTCGTTCTTTCTTGCCTTACAGAAATTTCAAGGTCGTTACTGGAACAATTATTTTCAAATTACACTTAAAGACCGAAAAAATTGACGAGCCTCTATCGATAAAAAAGCATGTGAAAAAACCAAAGCACCAAGCCATTTAGAGTCAGAAATAGTTGAAAAGCCCCTCAAGCCAACTCTCAGTCAGAAAAGCGAGCGACATCTGTTGAAAAAAGCGAACCTCCAGGCGGCGCCCTCCAACAACTAGGCCACCTCCGTTCCTCCGTAATTAAAAGTTTGGGCCGCGTTTTCGGCTCGCTCGCCTCATTAAAGTCCGAAAAGGCAGCAACAAGCAGGCGGATGCACTTAACCCGTATTTCCCGAGTGGTCGGTGCGCAAAGTGCGCGCGCACCGAGCGTCCCCGCTAACTTTGGCCCACGCGATCGGTGCACTCGACGAAATTGCCGATGGCATCGCCGCCGACGCGTATCTTTATTTATTGCGCCGACAGAGGGGTGGGGGGGAGCTACTTGTTTCGATTAGATTTTGATGGGCTGATTGGGGAATTAGTAATCGCCGCTAAGGACAATAAGAGGGTTTGCGGTCTTTCGTTTCGATGGCTTGCGGACAAACGCTGCTCTGCACGAGTTTCGGCAAACTTTTGCTGTTATTCATTTTTAAAATTTTATAATCTTCAAGTTTAGAGAAAAAGAAAATTTAAAAAGAACTTTTTTATTACTAAACTAAAGCGAAAGCTAAATATAAACTGCAGCTTATTTTACAAAACTTTTCCACTTATGTTTTATTTTAGGAAAAGGTCTGAAAAATACAGCAACTTTTCATTGGTTAGCAATTGAAAAAAGGCATTTTAGGTTCTGATGAAGTTGAACCCCTTCGAGAGACACCGCGCTTCAATTCTCCTCGCGAAAATCGAGCCTACCGAGCTAATTTCGCGATATCGGCCCGAGTGAATTTTTAAAAGCGAGCTTCCCGTTCTCTGGAAATTCCGCTCGAACGTCGACTCGGCCGCGTGAGCGCATACGTTAATATCGATCGGCGCGCCTATACCTGCAGCTCGTGGTAAGTACGTGGAAGCGCCGGCCGGACGGAAAAGCGGCTCTAAGCGAAAACCGGAGCAATTCTTTAATTTTCCCGAGGTTTTTTCAACTTTCTCGAACGAGCAAAAGTTTTTATTTCGATTTTTCTTTTGACGACCATGTACTTTCGAGATACAGTAAAATAATGCCGTTTCATGAATTAATTTACTATGTATGTCATCAGATTAAAAAGTCCCTCGAATATAAGGAATTAAAAATTTCTTGAGCTCGCCTATCCTCGAAGCGAAGGAAAAAAGCGTCCATAAAGCAAGCCCGACTACCTCTCGCAGAGCTGCGAAACTCAATTAGCCAAAAAGAAGACTCTTGGCTAGGCCTCCAAGACGCTGCGGCCTCGCCGTAATTTTCAATTTGGCCCCGAATTAACGGGCTCTTCTCCGCGCGGCCCGATAAATAAGGGCGCGCGAGGCCAGTAAATATAAATCAGGAGTGATTGGATGTAAGCGGGGAGCGTTATGTGTCCCCAGCGTCCCGTGTGTGGTGCTCCGAACGCAGCTGTCTCTTACCCCCCATTTTTGCGCGAGGAGATCGCGTGCCGGACGCAGGAGGCTGATGCGCCCACGACGGAAGGTGCTTTTTTAATCAATGGAATTCAACTTGTTTTTCTGCGCTTTTATTATTCATGGCGGATTTAACTTTTACTGGAAATTCAAATCATTAGCTTCCTGGAATTAAGCTTACTATTAGTTATCAAATAAAGTTTCAATTCTAACTTTTGCTGCACGTTGGTTCGCTTTAACCTTGTTTACAGTAAGAGCTAAACGAGTTGAGCGATATTTCGCTAGGAAAAAAGGCTTTGAGGTAACGGATCGAGCAGGAATTTAAGGGTAAATTCCCGCATCGAAGTCGGCCAGCACAAAGCAGCAGAGACAAAAACACGATCCGGAAGCAAGTCTCCGCTTGGCTCGGCATTGCGCGAGCGCGAGCCCCGAGTTGATCGATGTGAGAGGTAACTTCCTCCACCACCCCTCGCACTCGAGCAGGCGGCTGTGTAAGGCCGACGCCGGCCGCGAGCGCCATGAATCTCGCGGCTGTCGTTTATCAGCCGACCGCCGATATTTTCTAATCCGGCGATCGTCTCCGTCTCCTCGCGACGCACGATTTATTTATTAAGGGGGAATTTTCCCAAAAATTTTACTGCCGGATACGGCTGATTTATTGCCGAGTGGGAGATGCTGCTTTTTCGCCAGTTTCTTTTTTAGACGGATTTTCAAGATGGTCCTTTTGTTATTTTTAACCATTATTTCTATTATACTAAGCGAGCTTTTAAATACTTTCGTATAATTACTTTGCATGGATCTCTTCATCTCTTAAAGCAAGTTGAAAGTAGTTCACGAATCCATTCATTCTCTCTCTATGTATATATGCAATGTACATTCAGGTCATGCTTAGAGACATTTATTTCAATTAGATTTAAATTGAAAATCAATGTATTTCTTCCGTGTACTAGTTCACGAAGCATTCCGCTCCATTTAGTCGACAGTTGAGAAAAGGTGAGATGAAGTTCGCGCCTCGTTACCCTATATAGGAAAAGATCCTCACCGCGACAACAAAACTTTGCAACAAAAGTTCCCGGCAACAAAAATTCATTACATATTTCAATGATTCCCCTAAAAAATTCACGGCTCGTCTCGCAGCGCGAAGAATCAGTCGCGGACGGCTTTTTTTTATTACTCGCTTCGATGGAGCTGCGACTGACGAATGGAAACGCATTTCGCGAATTGAGCGCATGAACAACGCTTTTGCGAGCAGCTATGCAAAATGCATGACTCTGGTATGGGGAAAAATGGCTCCCTTTTCCGCACTGTAGGTTTTTCGTAAAATCGAACGAAACGTCAGCGTCCAATTTTCCCGTTCGTTCGGCCACGCAATTTTTGGGCTTTTTTTTCATCGACGCCGAGGGAAAGAATCGACGCTTGTTTGCCGGCTGGTTGAAATATTCGTCATTTACATTGGCGCATTTCCGCGGGAATTCAATCAACAAAATTTACTGACTGGAAAAAAATGCGTCTGCGAATTTTGAAGAATGGGATTAAAGCCTTATTCGAGGGAATTGAATGCCGCTGAATAGTTGCCTTTATTCATTTAATGATTAGGATTCGAACTGATCCAAGTACTTTGATAAAAAGAAAAAATTGTTAAAACGATACAAGCTTTCCAAAGAGCAATTTATCGTTTACAACTTTTAGAAAACAAACTCCTTCTTTTGATTTTTCATTCGAAAGCAGCCACATGTTATTGTTGTTTGAGAAAAAGTACAATGCCGATACACATCTCGTTCTAATTCTGAGCTTTATATAAAAATGAAACTACAGTCCGGCTTAGTCCGCTGTCATCCTCGCTCGCTAAACCAATATCGAGCCTAAAATAGTGTGACGGGAGTGTCAGTGTGTCACCCGGAAAAGGCGAAATTCTGCAGCGTCATGGAAAAAGAAAATCCCGGACGCACGTGCAGCTCCCGATATATTATATGTGGGCCCTAAAGGGCTACGACTGCCTCGGATTATTGGCTCGACATTTTGTTTCCGCGGAGGCTGGATGGCGCACTGAAATTTCCGCCGCTAAACTGATGCCTGACCTGACTAATCTGTCATGCTGTTCTATCATGTGGAGCTGGCTTTTCGCCTCGAATTATCAGACTTAATCAGATTTCTCTTAATCAGATATCATATTTCATTCGCTTTGAAATAGAATCGGCGAGTGATTAAATTTTACGAAGCCGTTGCAGGGACGGTAAAAATTATTATTTTCTATTTCAATCGAATAACTTTAGCTATTAATAAAATGTCGAATCCGATTTGAATATGCAAATAATAACCGACGTGAAAATGATCGAGGCCAGTTTTCCAGCGAGGAATTCTTCGACATCGTTTCCCGCAAAGGTTAAATTCGGATCCGACACCGAAACTCAATTAGAATTCTGAAAATCGCGATCAAAGGCCAAGTTAAGCGCGAAAAAATTCAGGCCGATCGAGTTCTGTAATTGAAAGCGGCGGCTTTGCTTTCCTGCATATTCATGAAGGCGATCGTTTTGGTCGAGCGGAGCCGGGTGGCTTTGCGAAAACCAAAATTATTCAGTCGAGGCAATCAATGGACCGAGCCTTTCGCTCCGTCCTCCTCGGAATCGCTCGATTCTCGATGGAAGGAGGCCATTGTTCCGAGTATTTGCTCATTACGTCTTGCGAATGTTCGCAGATTTTTTTCAATCCAGAATTTACTTACACTTTTACCCTCTTCTTTATTAAAAGAATAAAGATTTTAAAGCGTCGCATCTATTTTTGAAAGCAGGTAACGAAATCGCTCTACTTCGGAAAGAAGCAAAAATACAAGGTCAGCGGAAAAAAGCTGACACGAGCGAAAGAAAAAAAAGGAACTGAAAGCAAAGCGACCCGCAAACGCACGACACGACAGACTAATTGAATCCAGCTCGCTCGCAATATTTATAAAACGATGATCGATTTCTCTCCGCCGAAAATACACGTCCACGACTCGGGGCGAAAAATAGTCGCAGACCGACTCCCCGCTGATTATCGATTCGGTCCCCCTCCCCCCTCCGACACGTAGTTTCATTCGTACCGCCGCCCCATCGCTCATTAAGCATTGAAAGTAAACACTATTAATATTGCAGAATAAATGAGCCGTGAGTAGAGGAGTTGTAACGTCCCCCCTTTCGCTCTTTGCGGAGGAATGCGGGATGCCATCATCCAAGGATGACGGAAGCACGTGTTTCTTCGAGGGCTAGTTCGGGTTTAAAAGTCCCACGGATTTTAATCGGGTCAAACTTATTCGGAAATAGTATCATCTATGTCACTGACTTATTTTATTAACCTTATAAAATATGTATGTCAGGTGCTGTTTATCGATTCTTAAACTTGCCTAAACTTTAAAGCCCAGTTAAAAAAAGACTATTAATTCCTGGCGAGCAGCGAAACAGCCCACAAGATCGAATCAGAAGAAGCAGGGCGAAGCAGAAGCGAGAGGAAGAAAGAGAGAAATCGGAGAGGCAGGCGATTACGTCGAATCCGCGTTATCGGCTGGCTGGCAGCGGCGGTGTAATCTCATCTAGGCACTCGGCTCCTCCAAAGCAGAGCGCGACGGTTTTTATCCTATTACGTCACATGAATAAACTAGGGACTTTGAAGGCCGAGACGCGCGGAGATGTGGAGCTTTACTTTCCAGACGAGCCCCAGAAAAACTGGGTCTTCTCCGAGCGCCTTCGCTCTAAGAACTAACGTCCTTTTTCACTGGGCTTTTTCGTCAACGCATAATTGATGGATTGTTTGAGCAACTGGACATTTTTCCTGGGGAACCTCGAGGGCTCCCTTCTTCTCTTCTCTTCTCTTCTCTTCTCTTCTCTTCTCTTCTCTTTGCTTCTTTTCATTCCAAGTTATGTCTTCACATTTTTTTCTCCTCTTAACGGAACAATAATGGCAATCAGATCAAAAGTATCGAGAAAACAAATGACTTGACATTTATTTCAAGTGAAAACTTTATTCTAATTGAATTTCAATAACCCGATTGACGTGCAACCTTCGATAACGTGAATTATACGAGGAAGATCAGCATCTGGGCTGGAAAGCTGCCGAGATCAAAGTTTATGCGGTAGGTAATTTCATCATTTTACAGATTGTGCTAGTTAAGAGGATCTGAAAGTTATCGAAAATCTAATTTGCCGATCCTGGCTTTTCGATCAATCGAAGATTAATTTCGAGGAAACTTCCTTCGATAAATTTACCTAACAAAGTATTACTTATCTGAACCTTTTTATTTTTGTATTTTTATTCTTGCCAACATTCAAAACTGCAAAAATTAATTTTAATTTCTTCCTAAATAATTCGCTTTTCAAACAAAAATCTACGCTTGAAATCCCTTAGTATCGAGGAATTCCACTTTTCATAATGAACTCATGACATGATCACTTAAGTACTACATACTAGCTTTTTACCAAATTTCAAAGATTAACGATATTAAAGTCAAATAAATTATATAAATGTGATAGGATGTGAGAAAGCCAATTAAAGATAAAAAGCAGAACGTAGATTTTACATGAAAAATTAATCCGTCTTTTATATTAGCGGGTCGCTGAAAGTTAACCGTCGGACGGTGGAAGGGCTGCTCCGCGTCTTTTATTAGCTCTTTATTTCCAACTAATTGAAGGCAACTCCGACTTAATGCAAATAATGCAAATAATTGTTTATTAATTGTATACAACGCGAATCACTGAATATTTATAAATTCCATAAGAGCCACTGTACATTTCCATTATCGGAATTGCCGACTTCGATAACAGATTTTCAGCTCTCAGTTATTTATTTTGCCGAGTGTCCGCAATATTTTGACTTATTTACCGGGAACGAAGAAGACTCGAGTCTGCAACGATCGAAATCAAAGATGCAAGTGTGCGCATCCGTTAATTCGATAAATCTATTGTTTCTGTAAATCTTTTCCTTTAAATTATTCAATCTGACACTCAATGATTAGTCGGGAATAATTTATATGGCATTCCGATAGCTAAGTAAACATTGTCGATTTGCGAATGATACTCTGATACTGATACTGTTATTCGGATTTCTATATCGGGAATCGTACTTTTTAATGGTTAGAAAACGCAGCCTGAAATTTTATGGAAAATACAAAATTTATTGAGATTGTTTTGTAAAAAGTTTTAAAACGAGTGTTTTCCGAAACGATTAGTTATGGCTCGGTTATGTTTATAGTATTCATTTATGTTCTCTACAAAAATGTTGTTAAAAATTAAATACCGGAGTTTATTTGAATAGCAAAATAAACATAAAACTATGTCTATTCATTAGAGAAGCATGTAATGGAGTTTAAATCAATAAAGGTAAACATCAATTTGATTATTTACAAAGCTGATTTTTATGAGCTATTTTTATGTTTTACAATAATGTTGTATTTTAGTTTTTATTACACTAAAAAGTAAAAAAACATTTCTTATTGTTTTAAAAAGACTGCTAATAATAACTGATTGATTCTTTCAAAAACAAGTTGTAGACTTTAAAAGTTTACTTGTTTAAAGTTGTTTAAATAAAAGAAATGAAATTTTCCACGAGTTGCTATAAACCTCAAGCATCATTTAAAAATAAATGCCGGACAAGGATTTTTCTGAGAACACGTGAAAAAGGCAAAGTCATTAATTATCCAAGATGTAAACATTGTGAAAAAATAATTCAGTGGCCGAAATGTAGTTTTACAAGACTTTGAAAAAAGAAAGCAATGGGAAATGTGAGTCTTTACGAGGAATTAATGAATTGTTTGTTTTTTGTTTTCGGAAAGCTTGAAGCGAAAGAAGTACTTACCGTAGGATTGGGCATGCATCTCCTGGGGGGCGGCGCCATCGGGTCGGGCGCCTGTCGGTACGGCGGCGGCGAGTACCTGCCCGAGGGGAAGCATCCGGGCGCCGAGATCGGCGTCCCGTGCAGGCCCTTGCTGCTCATCATCTTGTCCGGCGAGTACATCATCCTGCAGCCCTGACTGTCTCCCTCTCGTTCAGCGGGGAAATATAATCGAGCAAAGCCTGTTTACCGTTTGCGCGGCACCATTTACCACGGTAAACGTATCCTCCACTGTTATCGAGTCACAGTTCCTCCCAGTCCTCTCAGTCACACACGTCGATTAGCAAGAGCTGCCGGCCTACTGTATAAACGGGCTCGATCGCGGTGCGACGGCTCCCGGCCGTCCTGGCCAAAGCGACCTCATAGCGGAGCAAAGAGTCAGTTCACAACAAGAGGCCGAAGGGGTAGTAAACAGAGGGGGTGAGTATCGTCGCTCTGGTCTCAGCTTAGCGGAGCTTTAGCGAGCGAGCCGAGGTGGCTGGCAGGAGTGCGCGACATGTTCTGCGGAAGCAGCACGAGCTCCCGGCGGCGGCAGGCAGCCCGCTCGGCCGCTGGTTGGTCGCACCCCCACCCCCTCGGCCGAGGGGGTACATTCCCGGGGACATCGATCGGCGTTGGCGTAGCGGGCAGCTCGGGGGCGGAGCCGGGGGTTGCACGCCTGCGCCAGTTGGCTCGGCGGCCATGTTGCCCTCGCACCCCCGTCTCGACCCCCCGCGGCGTGTAAGGCTCCATCCGCAACCACCGCCTGTCCAGCGCGGAGGTTTTGGTCCTTCCCACCCCCTCCTGCTCTCTTTCCGTCTGGTGGCTGCTGCCGCCGCTGCCGCCGCCGCCGCCGCCGCCGCTGTTGCAGCTCTTTTTCTACTTTTCCGTCCGATGTGTATAACCCCTCCGCGCGCACCCCTCTCCTCGCGCGGCTCTCTTTTGCGGAACTCGCCGCTGTGAAGTTCGCCCTGGCCGCAAAGCTCGACGCTGCGTTTCGGCCTTTCCACCTACGAGAGCACCCACACGCTCGCGGGGGAGGGAAAGCAAGGGGCATTGTGGAAAGCTATAGGCGCTAGGGGTGCTTATAGCGTGCAAGAGGAGATACGCCGCTCGCTATACGTGTGTACGAGTTGTGCAGTTCACGCGAACTACGGAGGGAACGCTTTTTCTTCTTCTTTTGTGTTTCTTGCGTTTCCGCTCTCTCCCTCTCTCTCTCTCTCTCTCTCGACGGGACTTTTTTCCCTTTGCTCCTTTTCTTTGTTTGTACACCGTTTGTTGCTTGCTTCTTTCTCGATGCTGCGGATTGTTTATGCTTCCTTTACTGCAGATTTGTGGGATTCTTTCCGGCCTGTAACGATCGTTTCTGTGCGCCTTTTTTCCGTTCAATTCTTGCCGGAAATGCCTCGAGCAATAGCAAAATTATTAAAATACACTTATTCAAACATTGCCGTTTATTATTTTATGTTCTTAATAACATTACTTGTTAATGCTCGCCTAAATGAAACGTAAAATACTTATAAAAAGTAATAACTCATTTCGTACGTTTATCGGTTTGTTGACTTTATTATTTATTCACGAAAGCATTTACTCGGAAGTGTATTATATTACAATAACAAGACGACACAAAATAAAGCAAAATTGGAAAAAAAATGAAAAATAGGTAAAGTAAATTTTGCAAAACCGCAGATTGACAGTAGTAAAAGCAAAAGAGCGTCAGACGCAAAGTGGCGCGTCGCCTAAAAAGCAGCCATAAAAGCATCTCGAATAAAAAGCAGGAGCAGCACCGACTCCGGAATCTCCCGGAGCGATTGAACATGATCGAGCCCTAAAAATTTATTACAATCGTCCGGGGCATTTTTCGCGGGCGCTCTGCCCATAAATCTCAAAGAGTTATCTCCTCCTTTGAAGCACGTGTACCGCCTTCTCTCTCTTTCTCAGCTGTGCGTCGCGCATAAATAAAAAGCGAACCTCTCGCTAGGATATTTTTTTAATAAAGGTCAACCGATCCCCTTCCTCATTATCTCCGAAGCAGCAGCCACGGCAGCAGCGACGGCGGCAGCAACAAGTCCCGCAATTATTCAAGCCAGGGAGGAAGCGAACGTGTCGTCGATCGAAAAAATAACTAACGTAGGTGCGTAGATTTGCCCGATTAATCTTTCAGACCGAGCGGGATTCCGAGAGCTTTTCGCCCTTCGACTTTCTCTCTGTCTTGAGGGAGGAGGAGCCTAACCGATGACATCCTTTCCCGAGTTGAACGCTTGCGAGCGCGTGAAGCGGAGCTTGTTTTCCCTCGCCGGCAGCGCTGAAAGTGTCTGTCGAATTTCTCTTTTTCGCCCTTTTTCCCAGGTGCCCATGTGTGTCTATGCCTTCGACTGTTTTTCTTCGGAGCTTCGGGGGAAAGAACTTCTCCTGGCTTCATGTTTCCTATGGAAAACTTGAGTTGGAATTTTTGCGAATTGGATAAATAGTCGAGTCAATACCGCTTCGAAAAGCAATTTTCCAAAGTGGATTTAAACTTATTTAAAATAGTTAAGAAAAATTATCGCGACAAGAGATTTTTCCCTCCGCAGAATGAACGGCAAAGCCGCGAGAGGCCCCCCTCCAGCCGTAAGCAACGTAAACACCTCCACCGAAGGAGCTCCGAAAGTTGCTCGGGCGATAAAGATAAGCGTCTCGGGTCACGCAATGCTCCTAGCTTTGACGAGCTCGGGGCGGCTCGTTTCCCGCTTACAGGAGACGAGCTCGTTATTAATTACGAGTGACTGTTTATTATTAATTTTTTTTTTTGCTTTTTGCCAAGATGTCTTTGGTCGGAAGAATGCGAGTGATAAATAACGTAAACGACTGTAAAATGTTTTGTTGAATGGTTTTTTTTAACTACATTTTATATCAATAATTTATTTATAAATAAGGAATGCACTTTTTCAGACGTTAAAGTGTTAATGGAAAAATTGGTGACAATTTATTTTTAATTTTTATTGATATTCTCTAAGCAACTTTTGTACAAACTATGAATCGACAAATGAAAAGTATTCTTCTTTGAAGCTGCACTTATTCAATGTTCCCCGTTTGATTGGTATATCCTGAATGAAAAAGCTACACACTCATGCGGACTCATGGTAGTATCAAGTCACTTGAGTAAATATGTAACTTTGTTACACATTGATTTTCTACGCGGTTACGTCAAATGACATGCGAATTTCATTGATTAAATAACCTGAACGTAACGTTCTTAAGCAATCAAAATATTTTCCTTTTTACTTATTATCGAGCCGTAAGAATGAATTTTGAAAGGCTAAGCAAGCCTCAAATCACAGCCTACAATACAAGTTTAAAAAGAGAGCCATGAAAAGTTGCTCTAGTGTATAAGCATCCCCGCTGCCAGCAGGCAGCCAAGCTAAAAAACAGCAGAAAACACTTGACGCAGCAGAGGTCTTTCATTAGCCGTTGCATTCCGGGCCTATCGGGGCAGCAGCAGCGGCGGCGGCGGCAGCAGCGGCAGCAGCAGTAGCCACAGCACGTGCGGTCAGGCGCCGCAGGCTGGCCGTTGACGTAGCGTAGCCGCGGCGGCAATAGCCTCTCTCCCTCCCTCCCTCCCTCTCTCTTTCGCAGCGGGGATCCCGCGGGGCCGGTGTTATCGCCTCGGCAGGATGACCAGGCCGCGGTATCAAATATTCAGGCCACTTGCAGCGAGCCGGCCTATAACTACCCCGAAAGCCGCCCCATCCGTCTCTCTCCTCTCTCTCTCCCTGTCCCGACGTTTTGGAGACTGGACTTTGTGTTGTTGTTGCTGATGCTGCTGGTGAGCGGCACGTAGAAGACGCTGCGCCGCAATTGCCGGTGCTGGTAAAACTTGCAGGAGAAGCCGACGGTGCAGCGAAGGATTCTTCTTGGCCGCGTCCTTTTTTCGGGAGGCTTTTGTTCGAGATTACTTTTTTTCGAGATGGCAGGATGCTGAGGCTGCTGAAACTTTTTTCTAGTGGTACAATTGATATATTATTAGATCGAAATAAGTTTCAATTCAAATCCGAGGAAAAAATATTCATTTTTTATACAAAAAACAATCATCAATTTATACCTTTGTTGCGTTTACAAAATGTTGTTAAAAATTTTAAGCAGATATAGTTACGTAAACAGATTATATCGATCTGTGCCCTCTTACTTACTTAATTACACTTCATACACTAGCTTTTTCAATTGCAACACCAACCCAATTAAAAAAACCTCTTCCATAAAAACTCCCCTGACTCATTTCCCGAAATCACGAATTTTCAAAAAAGCAAAACCCCAATTAAACTCTCAATCGGCGTTTCGCCAATACCCAGCCTGTAATTACCTCCGACAACCCCCGACAGCGTCCCACAAAGCAGCGGTCATTATTCGCTTCTTCGCGTAATTACCCGGCAACCGATTATGAAACGATGTGTATATACTTTTCCACGTAACCTCTCTTCTCGCGCCCTGCGTTTCCAATCAAGCTAATGAATATAATCGGCGCGACCCCAGACCGAGGCGAACGAGACTCTCGCAGCTCCGCTGCCCCTTTCGAGAAAGAAGGAGGAGAGGAGGAACCTGATTATCGGGGATGAAGAGGGTTGCGAGAATTTTACTAATCGGCCGCTCTTTTGGTTATGCATAATTGCCGGAGGTGCTGGCTGAATCCGGCTCGACTGACATAAATTTTAGCCAAATTTTACAGGTACAACGGGCTGGAGTTTAAGTTGGTTAATTGGGGGAATATCATCATAATTGATTTTTTACTTTAGGTAGTATTTCACAAGGTAGGAAACTTTCTGCCGAGTTCATTAAATCATACGAAAAAGAATGTTTAATTTGCTTATTTTGAAACTTTGCTACACATAAACTATAAAAGCCCAGAATTCGGAAAGGACAAAACTCATCCGCAAAGCAATCGATCGAAAGAACGCTGAACGTTGCATCGCTATTCAGAAAGTGCGCCGGCAGCGAACTATACCCCTTGGCACATGTTTAGAACGGCGAAATAAGGTCTCAAAGAGGGTTGCAAAGGGGTGGAGAGGAAGACGGAAACTATAAGTACCCGATGATTACGCCGCCGATGAGACGGACACCAGGCGCAGTGTATGGCCCGATGACAGCCGCTGTGGGATATACAAGTACAAGGTGTCCTCAGTAGTTGCTTCTAGTGTTCGGTCTAGGAGCTTTCTAGGAGGTACCGCTATGATAGAGAAAAAAAATTATAAAAAAATGAAAAAAGTATGCAAAAATAAATATGAAAATAATTGATTCTAATTGGCGTTACCACTCTAAACGGCAATTGAAAATAATACATCAGCCCGAACCGACAATTTGAAAATTGCAAAGTAGCATCCTTAGCTGTATAATTAGAAAAATAAAGAAAGCGCATGAAATTTGCTCCATAATCATGCTCTTATTAATTCGCCTCGGTAACGAACCTCGCAAGCTCGCCGTCCCTCATAATTACCGGTTACGATAAAAATGGAAACAAGGACTTGCAGTCTCTCCGTTTCCAGCCACACTCCCATTAAATTAAGTAGCCTCGAAACTTTCTCCCCTCCCCGGCCCAACAAGCTTTTAATTGCCGTAATTGTCATAACGATCCGCCCCCGAGAAAACTCGGATATTCCACGCATCCTTTCGCAGATTTCCTTTCGCGCGAGGAATGAAAAAAAGAAGGAAAAAGGGAGAAGGCAGGAAAAAAGTAGGAATAAAGAGGAAAGAGAAAAGAAAGCTGCGTCTCTCTTAATATACTCGGGGCTGCATTTTTAATGCCGCGTCAGTCATTGTAAATGCTGATATACGAGGGACGAGACGCGCGGCTGTCACGTCGATTAGGCCGACGCTTCAAGTGGTTCGAGGGGGAGAGAAGGGAGGGATAACTAAGGGAACACGAAAGAGCTTTCTTGCGCGCAAGTTTTCGCGAGCCCTGGACAAAGTGGAAGTTTGGAAATCGTAAATTAGTTAGGGAACTTTCAGTTATTTCCGAGGGCGTCACTGCTTTTGATAGTCGGCGAGCAAGATATTGGGAGCTTTCTGGACGTGATGCTTTTTTTTGCTGGCTTCATTATAATAGTGGAGGCATCAAGTAGCAGGCGTCAATTCGCGATCAACTTGGAAGGATAAGTTTCGCTACTGGTTTGACGTTAATATAGAAATTTATTTGGAACTATTTTATTGCGAAAATATAAAACCTGAAGCAATACTTATAGTAACTGTGCTCAATGGTTAAAAAAATTAATATTCATTCGGTTTTAAGTAGTTATTTCCTTTACAAGTTAAATTGCCTTGTTATTCTTAATAAATAACATCAAATGATACTTGCTTATCAAAACCATTGACTTTAGCAAGGCTAAACATTTTTTTGAACTATAAATAATATTGTCTCCTGCTTAACTAAAAAATATACTTAATTAAAAGATAAACTGTAAGAAACTTTATCAACAATTATATGCAGTATTATATATCTGGGAAAAATAGTAATTCAAAATTAATCCATTGGTATTTGGTTATCCAGCAAAGTATACTAGCGATCTTATCTGACAATCAACGCTATTCTGACAACTGCTATTCTGAAAAGAAGAACACTTGAGAAGAATGCTATTGATAAAATTTTCATTGCGTTATCTCTAAAACTAATTAATGGTGTATACGTTACAATGTCTAGACTATATAATATAATAAAATTATAATTTCATATCATTAATCAATTAAAAGCATTCTTGCTTTAATCTAAATAAAATACTTTATGTATTAACATTGTTATTAAAGTGGTCTTTGTAACTGTTGCTTGCGCTTCTCCACTAAAATAAAATGTTCTTAAATGGTTGTGAATAACCAAAATTCGCCTCTGCTGCTCTTTTTAAAAAACTCATTTTGAAAATATTTTTATAAAAATATATCCCTAATATAATCCGTCAGAAAAAAATGAATACAATGAAATAAGATACCAATTAAAAAATCATCAGTCATTCCAACTCCTTTTATATTTAAATTATTTGAAAGCTACCATTCCCTCCTTTCAAGTGCGACTTTACAGGTACTATTTAAACATCAATTTCATTCAAAAATCCCCGCAAAAACCTGTCTTTTTCTCCGCTCCCCCAGAACGCAGGCAGCGGCACACGCGCACACGTCCCAGCGTATAGCTAATGTCTTTGCCGTATTAGCTCTATTGAGTTAGTCCATAAGTAAAGCGCGCTTGTATCCAATTCCGGCTCCGCGGAGCGACGACGAGTGCCGCCTCGGGAGACCGGCGAATTTTTCACCCCGAATTAGTACTGTTTGATCGGTTAAGAGTGCATGATCGAGGAGCGACTTCTTTTGTCGGTTTCTTCTCTAGCTCATTAAGGAAGACGAGTTTCGCTCGAGTCGATGCTCTCTCAAATAGACTTGTTGGGATAGTTTTATCAATTAAAGTTTCATGTTAATATAGTCGGTAATATATTTTTTTGACTACTTTTACAGATTATAGATACTTAAGGTTTCTACTAGAGTTTCTGCGTTCGTTGAAACTATTAATTTGAACTTGAATAATTCTAGGATCTATATAAGTATACCTCAAACTACTATAGTAATAGCACAATACATACTTAATTAGCTTTTTTAGATAAGTATACACCTAGAATCACTCACAGTCTAGTGAGTATTATCAATGAAAAAAAACTTGTTAACCCTTTCAGGTACGAATAGTGGAAGAATAGAAAAAGTTTTTTAAGAGAAAAGATACTTACTTACAGTATCGTAAAAAGAAAATTATCTACATGAAGCCGTTTAATCTGTATAATTTTATTGACATGTTTTGTATATACTTATAATAAAGAAAGATATATTGCGAGCGAAGATCTAGATAAAACGATAAGATCCGCACCTTATCGGAAATAATTTTCAGTTAACTTCAGTAGTATAAAGTATCGTAATAATGTATTATTCCTATTTTGAAATTCTCATTGAACGATTAAACTTCATTACGCTGTTTATTTGCAAAGAATGAAAATTTTTCTTTACATATAATACTCTTATACGTTTCATAAATAATTCCCGTTCCAGCTCGTATGCCAGCAATATCTAGTAATTTCACTCCGTGATATCGTAAATAATTCTTATTTTTTTACTATTAATGCTCCTACGTTTATTCTAAATTGTATTAACAACATGAATTTTTAAGTCTTTTATCAAATAGCTTAATTGTAATAATAATATATACGAGCCTCGTAATGAAGGCGTCAAAATACGCAAGTACAAGAGCTTTCCGGAAAGTGGAGCCCCATTAATTCCTGTTAACAGCGACATAAGGCAAAAGTTAAGAAGCAGCTTAGCCCAGTGCAGCTGGGCTCATAAAAAATGAAGGGCTTGTTTATTTTTTTCGGAAAATAATTTTGCGCAATACGCGCGGAGCTCTCTCTCTCTCTCTCTCTCTCTCTCTCTGCTATCAAGATAATGAAACTACTCGCTGTATAAAAAATGAGGGAGCGGGAATGCAGCTCCCTCTCTGTTTTTCAGGAAAAATCAATAAAAATCTACGCAAGAAAAGAGAAAAGGAAAAGCGTCGCTGCTCGCATTACCTCTCTCCACGTGTGTGCCCTATAAATAAGCGAGGCGCTTACGCTCGGCTGGTTGCATTATTCAGCGGGCCGAACAATCGCAAGATTAAAACGTCCGGCGTGTGCCCTAATTCTCCTCGCGAAGCAATCGAAGAATATCCGCGGCGAAATGAAGAGAATGCATAGTTCGCCGCTAGCGGAGCATAAACTTAGGTTCCTCGGTGCGGCGCCGAGTCCAGGAATAAGAAACGCCCGGCCGGGCATGCATAAACAAGCAGGCCGGGGATGCAGCAATTTAAAACGTAGCCCGGAATTCCTCCCTCAGGGGCCGTAGAGCGGCCCTCCGTATTACGAATTCTCGCGCGTTCCTGCCTCCTCTCTCTCTCTCTCTTTCTTCGGCTTGGACTTTTTCGAGAGAGAGAGTTTCATACCACGCCTACCGGCTTCCCTGCCCCGGAGAAACAATGCCAAGGTGGGAGTGCTTTTTTAGAGGTCTTACGTCGCTGCCGAGGAGTTTCTTTGCTTTTCAATTAGGGGCCGCTGCTCTCTCATGGATATATATACATATACATGTTATGCTGCTGGAGGAATTAACACTGTACGTGCTAAACCTGGAAAAGAAAGGATATTGAAATCAAATAGCAAGCATTTATAGGGAAATTATTTTCGGCGTCAGTATACCAGTTAGATTCTTTCAATATTTACAGATCCGTTCTCACACAGTGTACTCAACTATAAATTTTAGATATACTTAAGGGAAACACACGTACTTGCAGTAGATTTTTCCTCGAAACCGACAAACCTATTCGTAAAAGCTAAAAAAAGGTTAAACGAGCAAATAATACATCAGGTTAAGAAGGAGAAAATGAAAAGTAGGTATTCATCGATAACAGGATCGAATGCACGCCCAGTGAATAATCCATCGATCGCAGCGACAAAATACGAGCCACAATATTAGCACTCGAGGAAATTAAAAGAAGAAATCGGATCGAATTACCGGAGAGCTCCGTCAGCGCGTCTTTCGTAAATAAAGCAGGGCAAGAGCTTCTCTCATCGAAAGAAAATTTTCACGACTCCGTCCGAACGGAAATTTACGAGGGCCGAAAAAGAGCCGAGACTCGGGGCTTGGGCTTTAATTCGTAATTTTTCGAATTACGTCGCCGCGGATGTAAATTGTTTTGCGGCTGACTTATTCAGCGGGCGAAAAGTAATTAATCAAGCTATTCCCCGTGCAAAATTGAGGCGAACGCGGCTCTTATCTCACGGGACGGATGACAATTATTTCTCGAGTTAAATTGTGCCATAAATATCCGGGTTAGCTGCCGACGGCACTCCGTTATCTCGGCCTGGGGAGAATAAAGTATTCCGCTCTGCGTTCAAACATTAATTGCCACGACAAGAGGCGATTCAAAATTCAGAGACGGCGGTTAATAGTTTAGTGGGCTTGATGCTCGTGTCCATAAGCGATTTTTCAGTCAAGAAAGGCAGACTGGATGTACAGTTTGATTTTGAGCAAGGGAGATTTACGTCGCAGCGAGAATAAAAAAAACTCTATCAAATTTAAGGGCTAGAGATGAAAACCCTTGAAATTAAGAAGAAGCAAAGCAAATTTCTCGACAGAGTACACAGTGCCGTCTTTGCTCTCGGCGATCACTTGGCTCGGAGTCCCGCGCATAAGCCGACAATGCAGATCGCATTGTTCGCTGCGGATCCAGACGACAATGCGACGGCGGCGAACAATGGCGGCGAGCCGCCGAATTCGACAAGTCGCGATATCGGCTCTGTTTGAACGCAGCCGCCGCCGGCTTATTATATTCTCGCCCCGCCCGGAATCTAATATGCCAAGGAATGGATGCTTTCGGGGGTGGAGGTTGTCTTCCTTCCGAAGGAGGATTGCTTTCCTTCGCTTCTTATTCGCTGGGAAAATTCCTAAGATTCCGAATATTTCGCTTATTCTTAATATATTATGCAAAATTATAATCCAATTATTGTAGTTGCGTTAGGTGAATTATTGAACCGCACTAAAAATTCAGCCAGCCAAACAATATTACTAAAAAAGGTCTTCCTAACGTTATCATTTAAAAAGTTTGTCAACGTAATTACATTAGACGTTAAATGATAAAATCTTAGAAATAGCACAATAGAGAATTGATAATTCCTTGAAAAAGTACGCGTAGCTTAAACAGCAGCAGACAACGTACAATTTACATAATACCTAAAGTTATTTCTTGATATTTTATTACGTGAAAATTATTGTTCTATACTTTAGCTCATTAAATTAATATTTGTGCCCTTTAATATTGAGAAATAGTATTCCATAAGTAGATATGTAGTAGATGTAGTCAGACGCTATACCGTTGAAATTCCGAAAAGTTATTCTTATCCTTGGAATTTAGAAACCTATTTTAATTTATCACATGTTAATATCGCTAAAATTATTCATTCAAACTGAACTTTGAAAGAAAACAACAATTCGTCGAAGACGGGCAATAAAATATATTTCTGTTAGTTATGCACTCTTATCGCCGATTAGACGTGACGATAGACAGGCCTCTTCTCCAAATTCAGCGAAAAACTTTGGGTCATAAAAATTCTGACTTTTGATCAGATATTGAATTTAGATAACCGATATTATATATCGGCTAAATCTAAAAAACTCAGACAGATATTACATAATTCAATAGAACCATCCTCCGATATGTACTGCGCTAATTTCTTCAAATATAGCTTATCAAATATCAAATCAGCACACTTCATTTGTGACAACTTTGCATTCAAGTATTACTATTATTTTAATTTATTTCCAAGCATTCTTCGTAAAACTAAAACTACAACTTGAAAAAATTCTTTACCTGAAAACCAGGATCTCAAAAAAGGACCTTGAAAGGCTGGCACGAAACCCTTGAGGGAAATTTACGTTCAACGCAGAGAATATTTTGCAGACATTTGAGTGTAGCGGAAAAAAAACTTACGGCTGAAATACTTTTTTCTGCTAAAAAGAAACAGGTAAAATATTTTTACCAGAATTTTCAATTTGTGGATATATAATTTAATTATTTAATTCAGCTTGTAAAAAAGAGCACGGAGGGAAGTTATAACGAACATGAATTCGCTAAATTAGTTTTAAATATTGACTTTTTCTTACTGGGAAAGCTACGGTTATTACTCCTTACTCGGAAATTACATTCAATTAAGTTTCGTAGTAATGATGACTGTAAACTGCAGGGAATAGAGGCAACTTAACTAGACAATGTTTAGAGCGGTGTAATACTGTCTTTATTTTATTAGAATAATAGTAGTAGGAAATGTATTACAATTTTTAATCGCAATAAATTATCATTAAAAATTATTGCAATATAAATAATAATTTATAAAAACACTTTTGTAAGTGAAAATCGACCGCTAAACCTAAGGCAAATATTTGCAATGGAATCACTGA
>JAWWML010000062.1:17439894-17466389 GCA_035047165.1 Ormyrus rosae
TGCAATCGTAACAATGTGTGCGTTTGTTACTCGAACTAAGAGATTGTTTACCGACTTCTATGATTATCTAAAATTTCATTAAGTGATTTCTTTTTGTTATTCTTTAAGAAAAAATCGTGTACTTTGACAAAAGTGATCTCAGCCCTTTCAAAGACACGTAAAGTGCCTGAAAAGCAATGAAGAAAGAACCATTTTTATCAGGGTACAAGACACATATCAAGAATAGTTTCTAATAACAATATTGAAAAAGATTACGAGAAAATAGAGAGCGTCATCGATTGAGCTTGAAAGCAAGTATATGTCAAAATGGAATGGTTTTTGCTTATTTTATCCAAGTAATTAATGTACACCGAGAAAGACTTGTTCTTTTAATGACATATTCTGCACACGATTTGACAGTAACATTTATAAAATGCCGATGACGCTTGCGTTAAATGTGTCAAGTGTTCTGTATATTAATGATCAACAACATTCACCGTTATATTATAATAAATCTTTATCCCCATAAATCATAGAAAACGCGGCTGCGCGCTTTTCCTTCCTTCCTGAATAACAAAAGCCATCAACGCTATGTCGTTTACAGCATATAATATAACACGAGGTATTAGTTTTTATTTTCCCCTTTGCCTCATTTGCTGAGGTACTAAAAAACCTTGCTTCTTTAGCACTATTAGAATTATTCTCGTGTTGAGATTGCTTCGTATCGAAAAAAGAGCAGGAAATCGTGATAATTACCTAATAAAGTTTCAATGAATGCGTTTAATATAAGGCGTGGCATCTGTAAAGACTAAAAGCACCAAATCTTTTCAAGAAAATTAACGACTTAATACGGTTAAGATTAGTTTGACTAGAAATTATTACTCTCGATGCCAAGTTTTCCGTTAAAAAATATTTGTGCCGTCATTTTTTCTACCTCATTTCTTTTCCCGAGTATCATTACTTTTTTTTGCTTATTAATCTTTTTTTATAAAACTTATAATTAGTATTTCATATATCCTTTATAAGTCACGAAATCATAGCATACAACTAAATCGAAAAGAAAGGTATGATACAGAGTTTGTACAATTGTTGTAATAGCAATATACAGAATTAATTTTTAAGAAACGAGACGCGAAACCTCGTTTTTTTTCAAACATGTACCTAGGAACTTTTCAGGACAATTCGAATAATCGGTCGTCTTAGTGTCGATAACACGAGCGATTTTTGCGAAGTTCCTGCGCTTTGGTGCATCGCCAGTGCAAACCCTGTTTAAGTAGATCCAGAGACGAGTCAGTACTTGTTGGTGTTACTTTTTGAATTGATACAATTTATACAGCTAACCGATATTTTCGACGAGTCTGTGGATCTACCTTCACAAGAGACGAAAGAAAATTGCGCATAACAAAATGCAAGTGTGATTCTTTGAGGTTTTATAAAGAGGTGCACTCTTTGACATATATTTTTATATATATTGTGATTAAGCGTATACGAAAATTTGTACGAGTGCGCCCCTTTATTTGACAATTGTTTATTCCTCGCCTCGCAGTACATCGAGCGTCGAAAACGTAAATAAATCGAGCTTCTTTTGTGCCAACTCTGTACGATACGAGTACAGAAGGTGAAACGAGAAAATAATAAAACGTCAACGCGTATATATATATATGAATATCCGTATTTACAACAATTTCGCCGAGCTCACGATTTTACATATATATATATATATATATATATATAATATTCATAAGAATAACAGTGATAATCGAAAAAAGTATATTTATATATATTTATTAACATGCTAGGCTATCTATAAATGCACCTAAACGTTACATTCTCGAACTTTGGGTCCTTCCCTGTGCCCTCGAATCCTCACCTCCTCTATAATTCGTTAGAGATTAATCAGTTCACTGTTTTGTATTTATTTAATAATCTTTGTTGCCATTAAAATTACTGATCTAGATTTCTTATTTAAGGCGCTGCGGCCGCGCATACATGCACACAGACATATATGTAACATATATATATATATATATTTACCGCCGAATGTGTAGAAAAGACTTTGTAAACGTTACTTCCGACGTAGAAAGTACAGACTTGTCGCGCGGTAGAAGCTCGAACGACGAGCCCGACGAGCAGTGTACTTTAATCATTACTTTAATCAATCTGAAACTCTGAATTTGAGTAGGATTTGAGGCAAGGCTACTCGATCTCCAGAAAGCATCGTCGGGCTCGTCGCCTTAGCTCGGCAGCCCCTCGCGGTCTCCCTAGTTTTTTGTTTAATTCGCGACTGTACATTTTAATCGAAGTAGACAAAAAAGAAAGGACGAAAGTCCGTGGCACTGTTTATTTACAAAGGGAAGCCCAGTTGTTAGACGGGTCCGCGATAGCGTCGTCGAGTCGAGGCTGAGCGTCGCCCCCTCGCCTTGCCTCGACGCTGCTAGGGGTAGATGTCGTGATGACTAGTCTGCTGGAGCCCAGCAACGCGTCACACGTCATCTCGACTTCGTCTTTGCCACAAAGTACGTCCCTGACCGCCCTGCTGCCGCCCTCAGGTTTCCTTCTCAGGCTCGTTTCATGCCCCACGATGACGGCGGTGACTAGTGGCTGTCGGATGAGGCCGAATAACGCAAACGAAAGCGCGCAGAGAAAGTCCTCTACTCGGCTTTGCCCCTGGCGAATAGGCGAAGATGAAGTAAAAAGCCTGGTACCTGGGCTGCGATGGGTGGGGCTTGAAACGCGAGGAGCCTAGAAGAGCAAAAAGGAGACCCGTGTGCGGCGAGCGTCCCCCTTGGCCCGTCGGGCCATCCCGAACTGTCAGACGGACGGATCGCTGCCGGGGGCGGAGCCCGCCTTGCTGCCGTCGCCTCCTGCTCCGCTGCCGTCGCCGTCGGCACCCACGCCGTCTCCGCCCCGGTACGGCGAGCCGCCGGCCCCGCGCGCCGACAGACCTCGGAAATCCAGGTTGTACTGAAAAACAAAGTCACACGGGTGGCTATTTATTCTACGGACTCTCAAAACAGCTTAGACACTTTCCCTTTGCTCTTTAATCGACCCTAAGAATTATTCACGAATCTTTATCTTTTCTCAAATAATTCTTCGAGTAGTGAAAATCAAGTGTGGAATAAAAACTTGTGCAGAAATTCAAACAGTTTAGCCTTTAGAGGCCGGGCATTTCGGCTTTCTCATCCATCTAACAAGATGATGCATGTATAAAAAATTCATCTCTACTAAATTAATGCCCGGCCTTTAAAGGTTCATATCGAAAATTGTGCTTTTCTTTCAAAGTAACATTATAAAAGTTCTGTTTTGAACAAACGAAAGATACGTATATTTAACGCTCTACAATAATCATCTTTTTTGCAATAAAATTGCAATAAAAAATATATGTATCTTTAAACAATAAAAAAAGTTGTAGTTTAGTGAAACAAACATTTAGAACATTAGTGTGAAAAGGTTAATAAACAAAACTTCAAACCAAAAAAGATTTCAGTTAATTGACAATTTCCATCTTACCATTTTTATCCACTTTTCTCGACAATATCAATTACTTAGTGCAAGAAAATTGTCGATTCAGAAAGTGTGTTTTGATATTATCGAGACAAACCTTTACAACAGCTGAATGCAGATGCTGAAATGTTAATCACAACATGTGTTATAAAAAAAAATTTAGCACACTATATACAAGTTTACAATCTATTAGTCAAAGCCAAAAATCTATAGCATCATAGACGCACATGTACACCCAAAAAATGTGCGAAAAAATCGAGCTGAAACCTCTAAGTTTTTACCTAAATAATCTCTATCCCAAAAGAAGCCTTGAGGGAAACATCAAAAAGTTCTTGTTCCGTCTGTATAAAAAATTGCGATCCAAAAAGTGGAGGTGTTAATGGGTTCAAAAGCCAAAAGTGGAAAAAAGGAATAGATGTCTGGCTAAACCAAAGTCTGAGATATAAGCGGAAGAAAGAAAAGAAAGCGGCCGAACCTGTGCGAATGAACGAACAGAAGTAGAAGAAGTAGAAAGAGTAGTTGTAGTAGTAGAAGTAGCAGTAGAAGAAGAAGAGATAGAAGAAGTGCGTGCTGCGTTTATGAAAGTGGTTGCGATTAAGTTCGCTCGACAGTTGAGTGGCGCAGCTCGGGGCCAAGTGTCATCTCGGCAAACTCGAGTGCCTCAGCTGATGGAACTGTGGCCGCAGTCCTTGTCGCAGGTACTCGTCCGTCATCATCAGATCGCTTGTCGCTGGAAACATTTGCGGGGCGGAATTGCGAGCGAACGGCAGGGTGTTGTAGTAGTGGTGCTGGATGATGGGGGATTTCGAGAAGGAACCCAGACTTAACTGGTTCATCAAGTCGTGAATTAAGGGCAGTGGGTAAGACAGTGGTGGTGTTGGCTTTACGATGGTGTACAATTGTTCGCGAGTTAGAGGATAAGGCTGAACGTAGGGTTTCGCCGTGGGTAATAACTGGGGACTAATCGGGTATAGGCAGTCCTCTTCCCCCTGACCCGGTGCTGATGTTGGGCTGGCCTCCACGTATTGCGGCATGCTGACATTGTGCTAGTGCGTAAATATAATATAAACCATAAAAAACGAATGACACGTGTGTGTATGTTTTTAAAGTACCATCTAAAACAAGTATTGCGGTAAAAGACACACGAACATTAGCATCATTAAACGGCGTTACTGCGAAAGACGACTGATGCATTGCGTTTCAAACTCTCCATCTTACTCTCTATATATATAATACAGTATATATAATGTCCAGGTATCGAGACTTTGTAGCATCCCTCATTATATACCGTTTACAGAATCTAAGTACATCAGTCTCTATAGATGTCAGACTAATGTACCCGAACATGATCGTCTTTCGCGCACGCAACCACTACATCGAACGTTCATCATAACCTACGTCTACCATCGATATTAGCGTCTTTGTGCAGGATAATGCAGGAGAGATCATTGCTGGACTCACCTTTGTGGCGCAGACGAAGCACGTAGTGACAACTTTCGATATAACGTTCATGAGATTTTTAGTCTCTTGTATGACATTATCGACCTTTATGAATGTCGCAGCCTTTCCCACGGTGGGATTCTTCACCGTGAACTGCAGTTGCTGGACGTACGTCGGCACGCGGTCCAGGTTCTCCAGGAGTTCCTTTTTGTGTGGCCCACCCGGTACCTGCACCCATACAGACACGTGATACGAAGTTGCGATATTGACCAGTACGTCAAACGAACGCATTGGATCCGAGCTTCAAGACTTTGTGTCCTAAATCAATAAACTGTAGGCTCAGTGTTTTCATCTCTTACAATTATTAGTGTCTCTTTTTAATGTTGCTCATGAGATCGTAAAGTTATTGTTTTTTAGCATTGTTTTTGAACTTCAATTTCTTGTGTTATATATAGCTATTTATTGTCCGCATTTAGACTGGTCAGTATTTAAAAAGCTCGAAAAATGCGTTTGTTTCACGACGTTATCGATTGATCTCGACTGCATTTGCTTAAAACTCTGTAGTATATGCAATGTATATGCTACCGTTATCTAAGCTATGCGATCGTATATATCGTTACTGTGTAATATACTAAGTACGCTTGGGCATACACCTTTGACAAGCTCTCTCTCTCTCTCTCTCTCTCTCTCTCTTTGACACTGCTAATGCATGGAGAAATAATTAATTTTCAGAACATCTCTGCAGGACTATCGAAGGTGTTTGCACGCGCGTTCAATGTTTATATGTATCATCTAAGTAATTCCTAATTCAACACAATGCATTAGTAAAAAGTTTAAATAAATAGAAGAAATATAATTAAGATAGATAGAAGTAGTCAAGAGTGATCATGTGAGTGACAGTGATACAGTACAGACCTTGTTGCTTTTGCCAGCTTCGTGAAATATCGAACGTTATATATTTACATACGACTTACTGTTCAATATTTCAGTATCTTGACACAGAGTGCTTTACTTTCGTCAAGAGACGAGTGACATACATATTATTTAAAGTGAACAGCAAGAATCAAGTGAGGCTTGTTATTTTTCTTTTGTTTATAGGAAGCCAGCAAAAACTTTGGGACACATTATAGTCATGCCCCAGATAGTGGAAGGAGGGGGACCACAATGCACATAGACGTCGTCCACAGACGGAAGCATTCCCGTAGCATCTAAAACACACCTTACTATCGTACACAGAAAAATCTTATATTTATGAAAGTATGTACGTTACTCAGATAATACTCAGAGTGCACATTATAGTGTTTAAAAAAAAAGAGAGAGAACCGTTTCAATTTACATCGCGGTTGTCTAGAATCGCGCTCATTTATCAAACATCAATACTTTAGTTAGCATATGAAGTAACGTCTTGATGTTTACATTGCTAAATTTGAGTTTTTGAGCGGGATTCGAATGGTTCATCGATCGAATTGGTCGTAACATCTCTTTTGGTCATAAATAAAAGTGTTAACACATAATTAAATACAGCTAAACGATTAATAGTTATGGGCTAAGGTGAAACAATGTTGAATGAATAAGAGAAAGATAGAAAAAATAGATTAAGAGATGAGAAATGAAAATATTTTTACAGGCGAAAATGTGACATTTACAAAAATAGTTAACAATCAACGGGTCTAAAGTAAAGATAGAAAAAGTTACCTGGATGGAGGCATTCAAGAGCGAGGGTCAATCGAAAGGGCGTTATAATACAGAATTTACAGGTTAGCACTTATCTCTCAAAGAAACAGTTAATGTGAGAGATCGAAGTGGTATAAATTTGGATAGCTATATGTAGAAGTTTGCCTAGCTAGGATGGTCGAAGGGCAGCAAACGTGTTAATTTCAACGTATCTAATGCTAAGATATTGCGCATGAGCTTCATCCAATTGCTTGTTTGCAGCTCGTGACTTTACAGAGTGATAGTGAGTAAATTCTTAAGGTGCTCTTACGGTGTATTTATAGATTCAAAATTGCAGATACGTACTTGTAGCGTGTGAGGTACAGATAGAAAAAAGACAGAGAAGAGAGAAGAGAAGGTTGGATGTAGCTTGTGCGCAAGAAATTACGAAATAATAGTATAAAAAAAAGGAAAAAGAAAGTAGTCCAACAGTAAGTAACGTAAGAGGAAGGTAGTTAATAGCACGAATATTTGGATTCAAGTCCAATATAGAATTCGTAAACAATGGATAAAGAAACAGTTGTAAGATGATTCAGAACATTTCCAGATAGTTAGGCGAGCAAATTGGGAATCGGGCGAACGTACCTGGTAGCTGAATTGTCTCACAACTTTGTACAATCTGTTGGCCTCTTCGGCAAAGTATTCGGCTTGCGTGAACAGGTCCTGGGTGGTTTTCAAGGCTCCCTCGCCCCTCGTGAACTGGTACATGGAGAAGGCCATCGAGGACATGTTTTTCGCCCGCTTAACGATGTCGTTGTTCTCCTCGAGGGCCGTGCCGTTCTCCTGCCACTTTTCCGTCTCCGCGTCCATTTCCGAGGTGATGCGTTTCATCTCCAGGCCGGCTTTTGCTATCTTTGCCTGCTCTTCGCTGTCCAGCCTAACCGGCTTTAGGGGTTTGCTAGTTGTGCCGTGTTTCTGGACAAAGGTCAAATGTTAGTTTCGAACCTTTTTCTAGTTTCTAGTTCAAGATTTAGTGATACCTACTCCTGGTCGTGGAAGAGACATGTAAACTTGCTTCTCAGGTCGACTTTGACTTAGCTCAAGAACATCTTTTGCCACTGTTGTCACATCTGACATTAACCATTGCCACATGTCTGCGAATACTGGAAGAAGCAAGCATTTATTAAAAGATTTTATTCTTAACTTTATTCTACGCGAATAGCACATTAAGAGAAATAAAACGGGGTTACCACTAACCTTCGAGGTTTTCTTTAGCGATTTTACTATTGGGATACCTCGCTAAGGTATGCGCGGCCGTAACAACTTGAGGCCCGTATATCCGCAAATTGATTTCCGTGAACTTGGCTGAAACTTGCAGTGATTCCGAGAGCGCGATGTGTCTCAGAAGTTTGCAGACCTGCGCAAAGAATAATAAATTGCAACTCAATAATAATTTCAACTTAATTTTGGAGGAGTTTTACTGGGGAATTATATCGGGCGGGAGAGCAAATGTGCCGATGATTATCTCACTTCAAGTATGTGCTCGATGTACTCGTGGAATCGATCGCTGCTTTCCTGCAATCTCTCGATGTCGTTGGTGAGCGCGAGACTCCGGATGGTAGACACGAGCTCCTGTCCGGCCTTTGTCACCTGGCCGAGATCCCCGGCCTGCTCCATCGTTGTCTGGCACAGTTGTTGGCGGAGGTCGCGCGTCGCCCGCAACACCCCCAGTATCGCCTGGTCCAGTTCGGAGCTTGGAGAGCCGCTTGCACTCGTATCGAAATTCTGCACTCGTCGATTAGTTCGTTAGGAAGGCTAGTTTTATTTTAACAGTGTAGATCAGGGAGAATCTGCTATATATTTCAGATATTTTACTTAATAGTTTAGTAACAGTAATAGTTTAAAACTCTAAATCCGAGATTTTCCTAAAAAAGGATAAATAAGAAAAGCAAGCAAGTGTCTAGGGATTTGTTTAAAAGTAGATTTTAAAATTGAAAATCCATTCCGTGAGTGAAAATGCACTCGTCGAACTTACAATGCTGTTGCCAACTCTGAGCAGCGAGTTGAGCTCCAATTTGGCGCGGTCGCAGAGCAAGAGTATGTTCTCTCGGTGCTCGTGACTCGTGTAGGCGCTGTCGGTGAAGTCCTGGGTGCGCTCGACCACGACGTCCAGCGCCGCGGTGAGGGTCTCGCGGCATCCCGCGCTGAGCAGCGTCACCCGCGTCGACTCCACCAGCCGCTCAAACTGCTTCAGCGCCGCGAACACCGTGCTGCTGTCCCAGTCCTCCTGCTGCGGACTCTAAGCAACGGAAAAACTCGTTGACAAATAATATAAAGCTGCTAATTTTTTACATTTTTAACGAAATAATCGAGAATATTTTTAATTTGCTCAAGTTTCATCAAGCGTTTTTCAATTCCTTCTTTGAACAAGTTTTTTATGCGAAGTAAGTAAGAAAGAAGTAGTTTTTAATTAGATAAAGCTTTTTTTCATATATGGGAAAATTGCCGCATTTTTAAAAATAAAGTGCAAACGGTCCTCGCTAACCTGTGAGTTCGAGTAGGTGGACTCGCTGCAGTCGAGCACGCCGTCCTTGACGACGTAGTGGATGAGGTCCATGGCGCGCCTCATCTGGCAGAAGACGGTGTCGCGGTTCTCCTTGGCCGAGGGGCACTCCGGGTGCCTCAGGCAGGCCTTGCTCGACGTCAGCAGCATCATCGTACTGCGCTCCAGCACCTGACGCGCTGCCGCCATTTGGGCCCGCCGCCTCTCGTCCTTCAGGTCGTTCTGCGACACCGGATAATTCATTGAATATTCAATCTCAAAGCTTTAGGGACGCCTTAATCAAGAATCTTAATCGAGAATTAATTTAAATTAATTTAAAAGCCACTCAATTATTACTTTCGTTAAAATGAACAATGGATAGAATTTTATTAAATGTATTTTGCTTGTTTAGGATCGGTATGCTCTTTGTCTAAACCCTCTTGACTTTTATAAGTTTGCACTCTGGCAGTCTAATATACTATAGAATTTCTGTTATCGAGAAGGGGATACTAACTCGATTCCAAAATACGTGCAGGAATGTAACCTTTGCAAATTAAACCCGTTTAATTACTTTCTACAGACTCGTAAACAACAACAAACTTATCGAGCCGTTTTTTATTACAAAAAAATTCCCTTCGACGCTCTTGCGTACAACTACGCAAAAGGGGCAGTAGGCCTTGTCGATAAAGTCGATGCCGGGTAATTAAAAGCGATCCGCGCACTTACGGCTCTCGAAAAACGTCATTAAGCGGTATTCCGGAACGACGCAAGCTTCATTTTGTCTTTATTTATATTGAAGAAGCCTTTTCGCGCGGATCGCTTTTAATTACGGGAACTTGAATCTCGTATTAATCAAAATAAAATCTCAACATTCCGCGAGAATTGAGATATTATAGAAACTGCATGTGGAACTGCGACTGTTTAAGATTTTTTATCGACGTTTTTAATTACAATTAGCGGAATATTGAAAGTCCAAAATAAGAGCACACTGAATGTTTAAAAATATTAAGTAGAATGGAAACTGCCTGATTAAATTTAGCTATTGCTGATGACTTATTTACGCGCGTTGCTGACGCAATATTTCTACATATTGTTTCCTAAAACTGATTCTTTTTTATGGTTAACCTATTTAATTTGTATTTAAAAAAAAAACTAACTTATTTTCATGCTCCAACGACATTGTTCATGCTTTTACGCTTGAACTTCATTTGCGCTTCAATCATTGTCAGAATAGTTGCACTTACTGCATCGATAATATGGTATGTTTTTATTTTATGGAGCTTGAAGACTGCTAAAACTTATTTTTGACCTTTTTAAAGGGAAAGTATTGAAAAGCTATTAAAAAGTCCCGTCTTGTTATTACCGTTTTCATAAGACATTTCCATAAAATGTTTATAAATAACTTTTCAGTGTGTTTTATATAACAGAGATTCTTCCTCCTACGTCAAATATTATCCTTTATTATATGAGGTTTATGTAATATATGAAGACATAAATTTTTTATTTGAATTTTGGGGCCAGAGAGAAAGTATAGAAAAGTAGTAAAAAATTACTTTCAGAATAAATGTTTTACAGTGTCGTAAATATTGAGATTAGTTTCCGTAAAAAGCATCATAAATTCTTTTAACTTGTGTGGCATATTGAGAAAGCTATTTTCTAATGAATGTCTTTTTTGGGGGGGGGTTTTTGTGATATTTACAGGCGAGTTAGCTTTAAAATTGACTTTGTAAATAAATAAATTCGTTATCGAATGACTGACCTGCCGGTCTCCCGTCATGTGCGCCAGCTCGACCATCTCCGCGCCGAACTGGCTGAAGGCTTTGACGAATTCGGTAAAGTTGGAGACGCTCTCGAGGCGTCCGAGACTCCTGGCCACCTTGTCCTTGGCCATGAGCAGCTGCTTCACTACGGTGATGTCCGCGAGAAGCAGGACCCGCGTGACCGCCCCGAGCAGGCACTTGGCCGCCCTCACCACCGCCTCCCGGTCCGTTAGGCTCTCCTCCATTGCGCACTCGCATAGCTTCTCGATGGCCGATCCTAAGAAAGACCGAGGCATTCAATACTCAATACTTACATTCGAATAGAAAGTCTGATTTGTTTGCGTTCGATAACCTGGCCAAACAGCTAATATTCACCCAACGGGAATAAATTGTAAAAAAACAAATTGCCAGTCAAAATAATTAAGAATTCAACTCATATTTCTGTATAGTGTGTAGTTTTCTCGCGGTTTTCCTTTTTTTAAATTTTTTACAAAAATATACGAAGAACATTTTCAATTCCCAAATGACCAATTGCATCCCCGCCTAAATAAATGACATCTCGCGAGACATCCCCGACTCCGCTTATCAGCGCGAGCTTGCCAGAACAATTAAAAGAGGTTCAATGTAAAACCGGGCTTACAATCGGCCGATTACAAAGAGGCCGTTTCGGGGTTCGTTAAACGGCTCTCCCTAAATTATCCGATATGTTTAGCAGGATACAATGACTCGGGCAGCCTTTTTGATTGCGGTCTTGCTTTGTCCGCACTTACAATGAGGAATTAGGATTACCTTTCACCCTTGTTTTTTTTTTGTTTGGCCACTGTTTATAGGTTGATGTTGCAGTGATTCTGCATTCTTTTATAAGGCTGTACGTGTAAATCAATATCAACTGCGACGCTCGTAATAATTTTTAAAGCTTTTAGCTCTATTAATAATTGTTCTATGTGCGATTTATTCTTACAATTCAAGTACCTAAATTTTCATCAAAGAATAATTTTCCAATGTGAGGCTCAAAACGCTTCCGCACACCGCACATGCAACACTGTTTTCAATGATAACAGCTCGAACTCTACATTTTCATTGGGTAACCAGGCCATGCAGCAGATCGATAATTCAAAAGTCGGGGGATTTAATAAGCACACATAACTTTTAAAAATTAAGGCAAAATGTAGGGGCACTTTAAATTGACTCTGCCGAATTTATGCAAAGAATGAATTCCGCTGGATTTTGCGATCTTGAGAGTTTTAAAGTCGAGCATTATGTTTGCATTTATTATAAACGTAAGTGCGTGATATTTCCCTGGTTTATAAAAGGAAGAAAATTGGGAAGCGGGCGGAGTCGGGCGGAAAAGATTGCATTGTGTACAGTAGAAGGAAGCGATAAATATTAGCGTTTACAATGGAGAATTGATTCAAGCACACGTAACAAACATCAACCAAGTCGGGATAGTGAATGAATGGGATAGTGACGTATGATACATGAGCTTCTACATATCAAAGTGAGTGACGTTTAAGGCTCCATAAATTTAGTTCAATGAAAAATTCTGTTATAGCGATGTTACATCGTATAAATAACGATCGCTTACCCTTGTCCAAACAAAGGGAACTTTTAACTTTCTTAAATCGTCTTTTTAATAAATTTATACCAGCATTTCTTCCTTTCACTGAAGCCCTTGTGCGACTTTTATTCTTACAATGATTGACTAGTTTCTGCAATATAATAATAAACATAATCTATTTTACCATATTAAAGATAACTCTTTTTAGCAATTATTATATATACATTACTAGTTTTAGAATTCACAAATTCACTTTGACCTTATTGGTTACACATAATCTTGATTTTAATTACTTCTGACTTGGTGGCGTTATGTAACTATATTGCATATCTGTATTATGTATAGATGAATTTATTTCTGCATATCCTACAAGGCCGCACGTGTATTTAAATTATATACGCCTTCGCTATTCAAGTCTTATTAAAACTTCATCCAGAAGAGTTTCTATTCGCAGATTCGAGCGCAAAAACAAACGAATTGGTCGTCTAGCGCGGGCAACGCCTCTTTTCCGCTGCTCCTTAATTCGAGAAAGGCAAACGCGAGTATTAAGCCGGAAAATTGCCGTTGCATCAGATCGGGAAAAATAGGCGGCGGTCCTCGAGCGCCTGCATTATGCATGCACGCGCGTTTTACATAAGTTCTCTTGCTTATGTCGCCGCTGTCAGCCGCTGAAATTTTAACGCGGCTTTATTTGGGAGAGCCTTCATTCCGAGGAGGCGTTTTCGCGGTCATGATTGGACAATTTATTTTTTGCCTCATTATTTTAAGTTCTTTTGTGAATGTGGTTCATGTGGATTAATGGGGAGAAATACTTGTTATCATTGCGCACCATTGCTGGCATAACAACGGTAGCTTTTTGCCTTTTTTCCGACCTTTTTCGTTTCATGATTACGGGTAAAAGGGGGAGGGGGGGGGAAGTAAATACTACTTTTGATTAAAATCCAGATATACGCACGAAAGAAAAGTTAAAAAAAAATTTTAAAAATTGTCTTTTTTCAAGAAACAATAAAACCGCTTGGAAAGGCAAAAAGTATCTCGCCCTCTAGTTATTAAAAATTTCTCAACTCCCCGTCGAGGAATAAACATCCGGGTTTGATACGCGCTTATATATATATTGCGGCAGCAGCAGCTGCTGCTCTGTTCATGATTTCTGAATCCGCGTTTGCCGCGCAAACACCACGCGGCTTTTACCTTCCCCCGAGATGTTTATGGATTTTGCACAGGGTATATATGTGCACACTTGGCTTGATGAGCTCGAGAATTCCTGGGGCTGTGAAAATTCCATTAGCCGCTTGGCGAGAAGAAGGTTCATATTGAATCCGGGGGGTATCGGTTCGTTGATGGTTGCTGCAGCGTAATAAGATTTCACGCTGGACGGAGCAACGATTACGAGCGAAAGGGATTTTTATTAGGTTGGCTGCAGTTTACGGGGCAGAGATTTTAGGCGCCAATATGCAGTGGCTTGGTTTCATTGTTTAGTTTGAAATGGGAGGAGGATATTTTCGATTTCAATAGAAAATCTGTTTTTTATACAGTTTTTTTCACAGTTTATAAACTTCAATATAAGGGAGATTTGTCACCTTAATATCAAGGCAATCAATTGAACATTAAAGTCGTATTATTTCGTTGATTTAATGAAAATAAAAATATTTATTTTCAATTTATAATTTTGAAATATTCCGCATTTAAAATGTTTAAATAGAAAGTAAAGCCATTGAATAATAATTTCTATTGGGGAAAATCTATTTCAACCGCAATAAATTTATTCAAATAATTAACCAGCAGGTGCAATCCTCAGAACTCCTCATTCCTCGGCTCCCGCGTTTTCTCAGATTTTTGATCTGATCGAGTCAGGATGCGCGCGTAATTTTTCTCCGCAACATGACTGGTGCCTCGGCGGCAGCAGCACTGCAGTTCAATCAATGGACTCGAAGCGTACTTGCTCGAAGCCGCAGAAAAGCAATCTAGCAAAGAGAGAGAAAGACAGTCGATACGACATCACCTTTGATCGTCTTTCATTCTCCGCTCTGAATGGGCTTTTGTACGCTCTGCCGGGGAATTTGATAATCCTTTCGTAAAAATTCGCTATCAGCTGCTGCCGCATCCAGATTCTGGTCGACAGGGTTCCTTCTTTTATTTCAATTGCCTTTCGTAAAGAGGAATAGATTTTTGTGCTCGATTACTCACTTTTATGGAAAATGAAAATCTAGGATAATTTGGTAAGCAGTGATCTTTGCTTTTTAATTGATAAAATTCAATCACTTTTTCGTAATAAATTTGTCGCTGAAGCTTGAGACTAACTAGACGTTGATGAAAAGGTCAGGCCGTCAAATGTCGAGTGTCAAAAGCACGTCGGGGAGAAGTTACCTTACAGCTGAAAATTTGATAAATTGAACTTCTTTCGCTTCATACTAGTGTTTGAAAAAGTCGCGTCACTACAGCTGACGTGCAAAGCTAGTATATAATCGAAAATCCGACGATCGAGCAGCAGTTTTTCGACAGTTCTACTTTTATTCAAATAAATTTCCTGATATTACTGAAACGTAAAATAAGCCGGGTTTTAAAGAAAAAGAGTTTATTTTAAGGGGCATGAAATTAATTCATTTTTGTCAATGAAATTCGAAAATTTGGGTACGAGACAAAATACACAGATTTTAGGCCGAATGAAATTCATGAATTATTGCATTCCGCAAGTTATGGCAAAGGAAAAATCTTAAAAGTTCAGGAATACACACAGTTATATGTGTAAGCCCTCCTTTAAACGTTTTTAAAGCAAGCGCAAAGCGTCGGATTCCCGCTAATCCCCTAAAAAAGTCTCATTCTCTCGCGATTATCCGCCTCGTATAGACTCGTATAGACAACTGAAAAACGTTTCAGACGATTTATTTCCGCGCGAATCGCTCCGATCTATTAATAACCTAAAACTCTAAATCTCCTCTCCGGTCAACAGCGAAAGACGCCTAAACCGAAAGCGCATTAAAGATATCGCTCATAAATCCGGCAGAAGTAGAGCTCCCAGTAGGAAAGTCTTGGAAAATAACGGCTCGGCTCGAATTTATTACGCGGCACAATCTATTAAGTCACCTTGATAACGAAACCATACGCGCCTCGCTAAAGAGAGAAAGAAAGAGAGGCTTCATGCAGATAGGCGTATATCCGGCTGTACACACTAACAACTACCTCCGCGCACCTTGACCTAAGCCCGATAGGCATCGCTCGCCGCTCTAATTGCGGACCGCGAAATTCCAAAGTCACGCGACGTCGTAAAAATCCCGCTGCATCGGGCAATTTTCAAGTTCGCTTCCGGGCTTTTTCGCGCCGCGGCGAGATGAGGATTGATGGCTCCGGCGGACTATTTTAGGAGCGTGTAAGGCGTGACGCCGCGTGACGCGCAAGACCGAGGCAGCTTCGATTCGATCTATACGATTAAATGCGTATCAAGGGGATTGCGGCTTTAGGTGCGTGAGAGGCGCCGACGGTTAAACCGATGTCAACGCTTAGTCCCTGCCTGCAGAAGTGACCGATCCGAACGGGGAGTTGGCTTCCATTTGTCAGACTGATGAATCGGAGCTTATTTTTGTTCGAGGCTTTGGGTAGTTCCAACGCTGGCTTTTCATTCGGCATAATCGAGCATAAGCGAGGTAGGTGTGAACGGTATCAAAGTAAAAAAAGTTTACATATATTTAGATTCGATTTTCAGCGGTTTTGTACTTTTATCGAGTAATAAACATCCGTCAGAGCTGCTGATTGAAAAATGATTAATTATAAAATATATTTCTGTCAATAATTATTCCTTCAACAGTTATTCTTAATTATTTATTTCAAATAATATTTTTCGACTTCAAATTTTATTTTATTAACATCACAAATCACTAATAACGCTACTTTCAATTAAAGTTTCAGTAAAAATCTCATTAAACTTTATGTGAATAAATAAAATTGAACAAAGGCATAATAAATAATGAATGAAATCAGCCTCAGCTCTTGAATAGCCACGGAAAATCGAGGAGATCGCAGAAATAATTTCACGCAGCCGAGTTATACGCAAGTGCATTCGCTCGGCGGGTCGTCAAAGTGGTTGGCTTAAATTTTTGCGCATTAATTAATACGTTCCCCAGAGCACAAAGTACGCTGACCAGAAGGAGACCGCAAAGTTATTTCCCCGGTGGTTGCTGGCAGTTAATTTGCTCCCGAGGCAGCTCGTCGAAAGAGCCAAGACTCCTTTCTCCGAGCGAAGCTTGTATTAAAGGGAATCGACCCCCTTCTGCGGGAGGCTAAGCTTCTTATTCGAGTATTTTCTTCCCGGCGGCTCCTTTATTTTCCTTCCGAGGAATCGACGCTACTTGGGCTCCCTCTGCTTGTAGGTACACATGGGATCCGTCGCGGTACGACGGCGAATCTAACGAAATTAAATGCTCAGGAGAGGATTATGTGCTTTCGGGAAACTTTATCTGCTTACATATAACGTTAATTGTGCGATTGTCTTGGCTGGTTGCTTAAATCTTGAGCTTCTTAGATATAGAGGTCAAGTTTTCTCTGACTGTGTGGGTAAAATAACAAGTGCGCTTTTTGTGGTGGAAATTTTTTTATTGAAAATCAATTGTTGCCGAAATATTGGAGTAAATGCGCCGGATCTTTCTATGATATGAATCAATTTTTTTAAATTGATTCACTTACGGCACCTCACTTTGCGCAAACCAAATGTGTTTACCAGTTTTTATTAACTTAAACTTAGGAAAAAAGCCCAGAATCAGTTTATCCAACGTTGTCTTCTCTCAGCCGAAAAAAAAGCCAAGTTTCTTTGAAAGCCGCGCAATTCGCGACGGCAAAGCTGTTGAATGTTTTGTAAGCTAACTTGACCCGATCTTAAAAGGTGCAACGGAGTTAAAAATAGTTCGGCCCGAGATTTTTGTATACACGGGAAAAGGCGGCTTGCGACATGAGTCACCGATCGATCCGGTTATTAGTGGACCAAGCGACACCTGCTACAGCTAAAATGCAGAGCGAGAACGACGCTCGCCAGTCGAATTCCACGCTAAACGGAGGAGACACAATTGTTTTTGACAAATTCGCTTTCTTTAATTATTGACAGAAATCTGTTAGAATTTAAAATATTTCTAAATTTAGAACGTTAAATGGAGAAAAGTGGAGTAAAGACGCTAGAGAACTGAGTATTGTGCAAGACATTCTTATTTATTGTCAATTATAATAACTTGATTGTTCAATTAAGAAAGAAAAAGGAATATAATAAATTGAGCTTGAATTTGTTGAAAATATAAAGTTCGATTTCTATATAGTTCAAGAATGGTAAAATAACTAGAATTATGAAGGAGTCGATAAAAACCCATTGAACCTCCTAGATTCCGCAAAAATAAATCTTCTATTCAAACATAAAACCCATTCGAAAGTGAAACGATCGTAGCAACCTCGTCATAACACTCAGGGACGCAGAGCAGTCCAGCCCCAGTAAATCCCCGCGGCGAAAGGATAAACTGCGCGCGACAAACTCGCGTCCTTCCCCAACGATCCCCATCAATAACGTCCCAATTCGCGGCGGGCTCGTAAAGTCCGCCGAGGAAAAAAAGGAGGAATTCGGCCGCTGAAACGTTCGCCGACCTTGCCGAGTTTACGGGCCATTAAGGCCTGGCTTTTGTGTACAGGAGGCGCAACAGCCCCCGGAGACGGCTGCAATCAAGACATGCATTTGGCATACGCAGAAGTGGAGAAACGTTTGGCGGCCGGCCATCGGGTTTTATCGCCTGTTTTATTCCCACTTATATACGCTCGCCGGCTGCGTATGTGTGTCACACCCCGCCCGAGGCTGCTCTTTTCTTCGCGGAGCTCTTTTTTTATAAAGAGGCAATATTATGCCGGCTCGATCGTCAAATATGCTGATCTCGCGCTCGACTTTACTGTTGCTCTTGGGCCCGAGGTTCTCATTGCAATCGTGTCGATAAATCCCTTCTTCGGCTTTCGATTTCTTTCTAATGATTTAATTTATCTTGAATAAACGTAATTTTTCTTTTTATGCAGCAATAAATCACGTTTGAGCGGTCAAACTCGTTGACCGCAATTATCTTACAGAAAAAATACGTCTTTCAAAACCTACTGATTCTAGTTAATCCTGTCGCTAAATGACTAGAATTAAAAAAAATCATATTTTTTAACTTGTAAATTCAATATTTCTGTTGGATTTGGCGGACATTTTTCATTTACATTCCCACCATCATCCGAAAACTTGACCTTCCGTATCGCTCCCGCAAATATTCAAATAAATTTCGTGAAATTCGTCGAGGCTCAAAACCCAGATCGTCTCAGCTGTACATTTGCCCCTTTCCAGCAGGTGTAACTGCTTCTTCCGCATCGGAGCAAGTAAAAAAGGAGGAGCCGAGCAAATCCGATAAAAAGGACTTGGCGACGAAGGCAGCTATGCATGCTGTAATTGCCGAGGGATGATTGGATTTGGGCCGCTAAGTGTATTCGTCGTGCGCGGCTCCTTCCTCCTGCCCCGACGTTTTTATTATCGTTAAGTTTCTTCATGGTTTATGGATGAAGCGAAGCGCCATTTTACGAGGGTTTATTTTTACGGTGGGATACTTTTTTCCGAAGCGACCGCCTAGGTATTACGACGATTGTTGCTCTGGAGCGCTGATGATTGTCATTATTTCCAACCCCATGAATGAAGATGGAGTGCGCGTTTCTTTCCATTTCTCGGTACTTAAGTAGGTTCTTATCGTATAAGAAACGTTAACATTTCTGGCTCATTGTCTTTTTATGTGTAAGCGAAAGATAAATTTGGAATACTCAACACTACAGAAAACATTTCATTTGTTTCTTTTATTCTGGCAAGTAGTTAATATGATATAAAAAAAAAAGAAAAATTCTTCACCGGTCTGTAAAACACTTTTTCGAATAGCTTTTTGATGAATTGGAAATTTTACCAGTAAATTGTTGTTTAAATTTTTCAAGATCGAAGAGTGAAGCTTAAAAAGCAACGAACGGAAACGAAGCCGATTGTACGGAGCAGCAATTTCCATTTTGTCGAAGGTGTATCGCAATTATTTACCGTATCGCTCTTTAATTATATCGCCGTGATTTAGCCAACAGCTCTCTTGCGGAATTTATCGTCTACAGCAAAACTCAAGCTGCCTGGCCCATAAATCCGCCGAGTTGTCCTCATTTATTCGCGGTTCACTAAATCTTGTTCATTACTGTCGTCTGAATGCCTTATTTTTTAACGCCTACTGAACTCGTTTCTACTGCAACGTACGATTTGAGTTTTATCCGCGATGAAAGTGTGCAATTTTAATTCAGCGAGTCTTTGAAATGACAAATACGGATGGATTAGAGGACTATAGTGCATTTAAATATTTCGCTGAAAAGTTTGATTTAAAAAAATTTTTTTCAATTTAAATCGTACAAAAGTATTTTAACGTTTGGATTTCAAATAAAGTTTTAAATGGTAATATTGAACCGCAATCATATTATAAAAATTTTGAACGCGATTCAGCAGTACCTCTTTAAAGTACAAACACGTAAATATTTAACATATAAGGTCCTTTTAAAATTATTATATGACCAGTGCGGATATCCATTAAAAAGTGCGAATCGATCGAATTATCGACAAGTATTTCCCGTTAACAAAGGAATAAATATCAAATTAGCATTCGTCGAATGAAATTCAATATTACTTTATATTCTCGCTTTTCGTACAACAACGCTAGATAGTAAAACCATACGGAAACAGAAGGATTGAATTTCCCCTTTTTCTCAACTATATTCCACCGAAAAATATATCCCCGCTTTCTCCATTTAAAAACCCATAAATACCGACATCCTCCCGAAAAAGTCACGTCCATAAATAGCAAAAATCTGCACCGAAAAACTACGAGCTTCTCTAAATCAGTCCGAAATCGCAAACGAATCGCGCAGCGCGACTTCATAATCTCGAATTAATGGTCGACCTTGCCTACATAGGCAGATATAATTTGTACGGGCGATTTATTCCCCGGCGAAAGGCAATAAAGCTCGTCGATGATAAATCAATTACCGAAAAGTTAAAGCGCAACTCGTGCGTTTTGTCGAGTTGCGTGTGTGTGTGTGTGTGTGAGTGTTACGCGGCTGTTTCGACTCGTCGCTTTTCACCCGCGGGAATAACTCGCTGCGCGACAAATCGATTTTATAATTGAATTCTTTTCTAAAAATAACTGTTTTCGCGTTGAACCCTGCTTCCTTTTTCCGCTCTACTTTGCGCTGGATTTTCGTATTGTAAATGTGTCATGGGCCAATGCTAAATTTGATGATCAACGGTCGAAAAATGATAATTTTAGGATGAACGATGGGACCTTTTAAAACGGATGAATAAATTTCCGATAAGTTCCTGAATTTTTGGTAAAGTAAACTTTCGATAGAATTACTTTACTAAAAGTAGAGAAGGGTAAACAAAATAAATTTCGGAAGTTACCAGCACGTTTCAGCTTATTTTCTCGAACGACTGCATAATACTTTAGCAATTGAAACGGACGAAAACAGAAATTGCAGTGCTATTTTCTGCACGTAAGTTTCTGCTGATGCTGAATTTCGTACGAATCTGACGCTAATCTGCTCCAGTTTTTCGCTTTCAACTGCGAATCTGCGAAGCACCGAGAAATTTCAGATTCCGTCTGTCATCAGAATCGTGATTTGTTCTAGCGAAAAATTGATCCTTATAGGGTTAACTAAAAGACATGCAGGTGTGCTCTCTACCAGACAAGTTGCTTCATTCAGTTCTCTCTAAAGCTTAATAAAAATTAATTTTTAAATTGCTGCAGAGTTAAAAAAAAAAAAAAAAAAAAAAACACAAATCTATAAAATAAACTGGTTTTTCTTATAAAAAGACTCAAGAATTACAAAGATGTTTGAACTTACTTAAAAATAAGCAAATTAGAAAAAATGTCATGCAACGCAACGTAATACACTACTTTTGACTCGTTTTCATTTCCATGTCGAGTAAAATGTAAAAATGATAGAAATAGAAAAAAGCATCCTAGTAAACGGGCTGCTCCTTGAGGAAAATGCAAGTTTTAGATTGAAATCTGACGCAGTCGATTAATTGAATTGTACGCGCGGCATTCGAGTGCGGAAATCGCGCTCATGGCCCGTTAACCCATTTCGGGTTCCCTCTTTCCGTCGCGCTATCATGCGGCTGTCGCGGTTCTCCCGATACAGCCTCCCTCCCCTCTTGTGCGTATTCTGTCATCCGGTTCTACCTCCCCCTTTTTGTTCCCCGCGATGTATACGCCATGATGCACTTGATGTCGGAGGTTGAGTGGCGCCAGCGGAAACTGGTCGTTGACACAAAAGAACAGCGCTGCTGCTTCTTTTCAGCGAGCTCTTTCGAGGTCAATGTTTCCGTAAAAAGTATTTCGCAGCGAGATTTGTAAACTCGGGGGGAGTGAATTTTTCTCAGAGTCAAGTTTTTTTGCTGCCGAGTGATGCGAGATGTAAAAAGGTGTAAACTTTTTCTCGGACGGGCGAGGTGAGAACATTGCTTTTAAAGTTAAAAAGATACGAGCAACTGCATTCACGACCTGCCTGACTAAACCTGCTACACAACTACTTGCTGCGAGTGCAGTCGTGTATGTACGACTCCTTTTAGCTTTTTTTACTGGTTGGGAAACTTTATTTTTTACTCGAAAGTTTAAATAGCACAAAGAAGTATAAGAAAATTTTCTTCTTTAGAATGAATCTTTGGAATAGTTGTTTTTATAATTATCTGGATTAAATGTATTTAAGGGTCCCTATTTAGAAGCGATGTAAAAAGAAAAAATGTTTAAAAAATACTAAATAAATACTGCATTTTTCTTATTTCAGAAAAGCACTTGTAGACCTTCTTATAAAAACAAAAGAAATTTCCTCAATAATCAAAGCACTTTCTGTACGTCATAGAAAATATCCTCCAGCGGAATCCCTCTACCTCTTAAAATAAGAATTGAAGAAATCTCGGCAAGCCCCCAATCTCCAGCTCCTTATCAATCCGAATGAAAAAGCAATCGCGTCGGCATAACGAGCATTGGAATTCAATTGAATCCACGATCCGGCTGCAGCTCCGGCTAAACGGGCCGATGATTTTTTTGTCTCCTCCGTCGGGAGAAGAAGCATTGCCACGTGGTTTTTACTCGCGGCCATTTCTCACCCGGGGGGGATTCGTGGGTCAGGAAACGTCGGATTTTATTTTCCGGCCCCGCTGCCCCCGAGAGCACAATCGTCCGTGCAAGAATCGTCCCAGAGAAATGCCGGTTTTCGGAGGCATGCAGATGCAGGGAGGATGCGCTCGGGATGCCCGGCGATTCTTCTTTTTTCGGATCAGCGGATAAGGATAAGGGAAGTTTAAATGCATTAAAGGTTACGTGCTCAAGTTGGTTGCAGTTGCTTGTGTTCTGAAACTCTTCAGAAATATTTTTAGTGCAAATTTCCTGGTAGGTGCTGTAATGTAAATTATTTAAGAGTTTCAAATGAATCTCTTAACTATTCTATAAGAGAACTTTCATACATATTAACTATATGAAAATGTTCCAAGAGTGTATAATTTTAGTAAGAAACAATTGTATCTTGAATGGCGGGTAGTCCAACTAATTCTGAAATTAATCAGAGCTGAAAACGTGGTGGATTTTATCAATTTTTCGTACTTGAACGCGACGTCGAGTATTTGTACACGATCACGCCTTCTCCTGTGTAATTAGGCGTCATCGGCATGCTCTCCTGCCTGGTTAGATTCGGCCAAACACAGTCTGTCATCGACAGGTGCGATTAACCTTGCTGGCTTACAGAAGCAATTTGTATTGCGTCCGAAATCATTACAATTTGAAATATTCCCGCTGGCGAACGACGCAGTTTGTTCGAAGAGCGACGGTTCGGAATTCATTTTGACAAGCCTGACATATTATTTTCTCTCAAGTGTTCATTGTGATATATATCCTTTGGAAAAGTTATTGATTTTTTTACTTTTTACAATATTTAGGGTAGTATCTCTTTTTTCAGAATCCTCCGTGGATGAGATTTGACAATTTAGTTTTAGAAATCACGGTAACACCTGTCAACGTCTCTTGCAGATTTTTAGAATATATTGCAACGTTTGAACGAATTTTTACATTCTTTAAAGGTTTTCTATAAATATTTTTATGAAAATATTCATTAAAATATTCTTTAATCTAAGTCTAAGCCAGCGAAACAAAGGGCTTTCAGTGTTCCTTATTAGTTCTCCATTTCCCTACATATTGAATCTATCAAGATGGTAAGTTCGAGACACGTGCCGTTCCAGGGATCGTATTTAATGAAATTTTGTTCGGGTCGAAAAAGCGGTAGTTCCCGAATAATAGAGTCGCTCGACTGTAAGTGGTTCAAGCCAATATACGCGAAGACACGCCTCTCCCTCCACTGCGATAGGGGCGAAATTTTATAGGCTGTAGCGGGAGAAATTCCTTCAGATTAGTAGAGTGGAAGGATCGCGGAAATATAACGAGGATTTTTTACTCGCGGGCAGAATCAATTTTGCTGGCAGAGTTTTTCAGCAGGCTCGTAACAGTGGATTCGATTCTAAGGAAGACTGTTCAGTAATTCTAATGTAAATAGTGCTTGTTCGGCATTGGTTTTATTTCACGTTTGCGGGAGTGTAAAAAAGTGAGCTTTGATCGAGGAAGCTGTTTTTGTGTATAGGCTTTTGTGATTTGAGTTTGGATATTGAGGCTTCCAAGAAAAGCAATTAATTTATTAATTGAGGAATTCTTATAAATTATGAATAAATTTTTAGAGATTATTACCGGTGTAAATATTAACGAACGCGAATAAACTTTTACTGACTGTTTCGTAAATATTTTACTAGTACGAGAAATATTTAAATGGTTCGCAATCTACTTTTCTAAATTAGTCAATACAGATAATTGGTGACGATGCAAAATTCGGTGCATTAGTGGATGACTATTTGATTAGAAAATTACGTGAAAATGATCTAAAATGATGATGATTAAACTGACTAGTAAAAGTTTTAAAGGCGTTTTTAACTATTAAATTAAAATAATGTAACCAATATAATTTATCAATAGATTTATCTTTTTTACTGGAGTGAATAGTTTTCATACGTTCAAAACTTTACGCATTTTCATAAACGAGAAGGAGGAGAAAGTCTTTTTTGCTCTAAAAATAACGCTAGAAGCTTTGAAAAAGTCATCGATCCAAAGACTTCCGCCTTCTCATGCGTTAAAGCTCCAACATTGCTTCCGACCGACTAAACTTTCTGCAACTATACCTAACCTTATTGCATTGGAGACTAACACCTACGTATTAAATACGTCTTTTATAACGACGTGTAAGCTCTCGTTTTACGTTTTTTGTCACTGCTTAAAGTCAATACCGCCTACACTATTGATTATTATTACGAAGCTTCTAATATAAGCTATTATTACTTAAAACATTTTATTTTGAAGCAGAGTATTTATCGGAAAAAATTTAAAAACAATAACGCATAAAAGAAATCATGTCAAGTGAGCCTCTCGATCACATAACACATAACACGAAAAATAGTACACGATCTAAATGTCCAAAAGAACGGGCATGAAAAAAATTAATAAAAAACGCAGTAAAAGCAAACTAGGCTAATGTGTCAGAAGACCAGTATTTCACAGTCCTCTCCTTTAAGCGGACAGGCCACTAAACGTCTGGCATTACTTTTCTTTCCGGCGCGTAAAGCCTCATGAAAATCCCCGAGCCAAAGGTCGTCCTTTCTCCTTGTAACTTCTTGCTCACGAGTGCATAGCCCCATTGCGGAACCTCCCCCTCCCAGAAATTCCGACAAGGGCGGCTAGAGAGAAAAGACCGGTCGATAGCCAGCGGAACCGCCTCCCTTGAAACGGCTTTTGAAATTATAATGGGCCGCTGTAGAGCAACAGTTAGGAGGGAATCGAAGCCGTGTTTACCGAGGATATTTTTCCACGTGCGGACATTGGCTGGAGAGGGGGATCGAATAAAAGAGGAGCCGAGTCAAGATATATGGTTCCGTCGATGTGGGACGACTAATTTCTGAGTGGATCGCCGATGCCGGCTTTTAATTCGGGAGGTCACACCGAATAATATCTCAAAATAATTAGGGAGATGATGGAGATCTTTGCGCATTCTTATGTATCCTCACAAGTCAAATGGAATAGCAGGAAATATTGGACGGAATATTTGCTTGAATAATTCTGGAGCTTAGGAAAGTTAATAAAAGTGCAATAGATTTATCTACGTTATTGAAGGAATTAAGAAAGTTCACAGTTACAGCTCGCGGTTAAATTTTCATTTTTCGCTTAACCATAAAAGAAAGCATATTTCATCTTAACGTACTTTTAATTGAGGCAATGTAAATTACGAGAAACACCTACACACTAGAACTAGGTTGATTTTGCATAAATACAAGTTTACGTTTCGCTTCGAGCTCGGTTTTACAAAGTTAGTAAAGCAAGTTCAGAGCAAACGCGCTGATACTTACAAATTCTAACTAGAGTACTTATAAATTCTTACAAATGTTCTACCCAGTTTTTCAAATGGACTCGTTAAAAAGTTCACTAATACGCGCAAGAAACCCTGATAATCCACTAGATTCCAAGTGCTGGTAAAAACTCTGTTTTTCGAGGAAAATCCAAGTTAGATATAGATGTGGCTGGATTTATGACTTGGCTGCGGAAGTACGATAATTTATTGTAAACTTTGCTTTTTCCAGTTATAGCGTACAACTTATTCGTAATTCATGTCGTCGAACATATGACGTTGACAAACCCTACATAATTTCTTGTATTTTTGAGACCAAAGCAAATAAATAGATGAGAAAAACATCATTCGATATAAGTTCATAAAGTTATTTGTGACATTAAATCAATATTATGAAGTAAGCATAAGCGTAAAAAACTACCAAAAATAGTAAAAGCTTTTGGACTCTATTTATATGTACACAAATTTTATTCAAACTAGTAATGTCTGTGCGCGCTTCGCGCGCGTAAATGTAATTTTTTTTTCGTTTAATGATTTTATAAACATTAAAATAATCATT
>JAWWML010000062.1:17466489-17494774 GCA_035047165.1 Ormyrus rosae
AAATGCAATTACCTGATGCCTCGAAGATCCTCACCACTGAAGACAAGCCAAGTGATGATGCTCAGGCTCAGGCAGTGTACGGTGCTCCTGGGAAGACAAAACAAATATAGCTATTTGTATATAGCAATGAATTTTGGAAACCTACGTACCTGATTCAGGAGAACGACTGCTGGAGGAAGGTCCTTCGGCGCTGTTCGATTCCGCCAGACGACTCCTGCCATCGACCAGGTTGGAGTCCTCCAAAGAGCACCAGCGACGACGACAACAGCAGTTGACAACTTAACCTCGAAAGCACTTGTCAACACGGTCATAGAGGCTGAGCAGAGGGAGTGCAGACTGCGCATGTGCGCGACGATCATGCGCGAGCTGAGGTGAGGCCCTCGCGAACTAAGATCGGGGAAACGAAGTGCCGCCATCTTATCGATGGCGACACTCTGTTCCTGACCGCGAAAGCGTGCGCTTCGTTTGCGTAATAGTTTGTTGCTAGGAATCGTTCTTTTTTTGTTGTGATTATTTTCGTACACTATTTTTGTGAATCTACAGCGTCGAATCTCGAGAGCCCGGAGAGAATCGAAAAAGAACTCTTGAGTGTGTAAGAGTAAGTTTTTCTCGTAAGTTCAGTGATATCTTTTTGCGATTCGACATCGCCATTTTCGTGTCGCGCCGCGTCGTGTTCGCGATCGCGATTATAGAACCCGCTCGGGATCGGGTCTTTTTGCTCTAAATAAAATCGTGCTGTGCTGTCGCAGCTGGCGCCCATTACATTTATACTTTTTTTGTTAGTGATAAATAAACAGTGTTAAATTTTAAATAAATTTGTGACTATTTTATTTCGCGCCCGTAACAGCTACTGCACAGTAGCATGTTACAATACTTATAAATAGTTGATCAATCTTATCTCTAATTGGACCTGTTCTTTCTAAATATAACAATAATGCAGATACAATGCATATAAAAGGCTTTTCTTTAAATACTGGCAACTGAAGACAAGGTTGATAACGTCCAGGTCCAGATGTCTTTTGCAGTTCAGGAATCTTTATCTCTAGTCCATCTGGAACTCTTTTAATATTACTAATTTTAATGCTACTATGTTAGTTTTTCTAAACTATTCGATACATCTAATTGCTCCAAGAAATTAAGTATCATGGAAATATCAAAGGTAAATTCGTATTTTGGCCTTGGAGGACTCTGTCTATAAGTTCCTTTCATCACGCGAGAAACATAGGGATGTTCCCCAATCTTTTTATTTGAAATTAAAGAAATGGCGCCTCTACACGAATTTAAAGTGCCATAAGAAGAACTTGCATTATAATGCTCAAAAAGAAATTTTAACAAACTTTTTAACTTAACATCATAAAATTTAAATTCTCTTTTTGGCAAAAAACATTCCATTGTTTTAAAGGCCCAGCGTATTGCTTTATTTAAAGAAGCTAACGCTAAATCTACAGCTTCTTTTGAAATTTGTCTTTTTCTAAAGGCTTTCCGGATACTATACTCGCAATTAAAGTGAGGTGCTTCGCTCTTGGATGTTGAAGAGATCTACAGAAAAATAATAATAATTGTGGATTAGACTCGAATATTATTGGTTTACTAATAAGTAAACTTTCCAATAAAGGAAACCATGGTTGGTTTTTCCAAAAGGGTAACACTACAATTCCTTCAGCTTTGTCGCGCTTAATCTTGGCAAGGGCTTTAAGTATTCGGTCTACCAAACTTTCTTACAATTTGTTGATAATACTTATCACCTTCTCCCACTCAGTGTCTACATTTTTTATTCTCGACAGTTGATCTGCAACCGTATTCTTCTTTGAAGGAATATAAGAAGCTAATAGCATATTTCGTCTACTTGCAGCCCATTGCCAAATTGTTCGCGCTAATTTACCAAAGTTATCAAATCTTACTCCACCCATCTTGTTAATGTTAAATAATGCTGTTGTATTATCAATTTTAATTAGAATCTGTGAATCTCTAACCTCCGAAGCAAGTGACTCTAAAGCTATTTTAACAGTTAGTAATTCTAAATAATTAATATGGAATCTACATTCATTAGTATCCCAAAAGCCAAAAATCTCTTTATTTTCATTTGTTGCTCCCCAGCTAGTTGTGGAGGCATCAGTATAGATAGTCATTGCAAAAGAACTATGTTTAATACAAGACACACTATCCATAATGTAACTCTTCCACCATTCTAAATCTGATTTAACAGCTTCTGTTACATTCATTGAATTATTTTAATTAAAATCCTTAAAAACTAACTGAAAAATTTTTTCTTTCTAAAATTTTTGTGTATAACCATCCGTATTCGATAACGATACAGCATACTACTAATTTACCAATAAGGTGTGCAAAATCTTTGATAGTGCATTCTTTAAGCCTTTCAGTCCCAAAATTCAATTTGTTCTGTTATGGAAGTGCAAATATACGTTTTCGACGTATTTTTCAACGCTGAATCGGAATATGATATTGAAAATTCAATAACCATAAAGACAACCTCTGAAAATGGAATTTTATTTTTTTCAATTATTGAAAAGTGGATTATTCAAAATAAATTAGGGGTATCTAAGAAAATTTGTAGAGGTGGTATTCAAAGATGTATAAACCCGAATATCTTTATTCTAAACTTTTTTACATATTCCTATATCGTACGAGTACTTTTACATTGTATGTTTGTATTTCTATAACAAAACAAATTGAATTTTGTAACTGAAAGGGTAGTTTTCACCCCCATTGTAGGGGTTGTTTTTGTTTATTGAATTTTCAATGTCGGATTTGGATTCAGCGTTGAAAAATACATCAGAAATGTATATTTGTACTTCCAAAATAAAAGAATTTGAATTTCGTGACTAAAGGGGTGATATTTACCCTATGGGCCCCTCGTTTTCGCCCAATTTTAGTTGTTTTTATGTTTTTGAATTTTTAATGTCAGATTTGGATTCAGCGTCGAAAAATACATCGAAAACGTATATTTGCACTTCCATAACAATGCAAATTTAATTGCGTGACTGAAAGGGTTAAGGTTTAAAAAACTTTCAATTAGCCCTAACATATTCTTTGTTCTTTCATAAGACAATTTAATTACATAATCTCTAGTATCTATAACGAAACCTAAAAATTTAAAAAATTTCAAAGTATTCTAATAAAGGAATGGCAGCATTTACATTTTTTGTTCATTTCTCAAAATCACTTTCAATACAAAGAATATCATCTAGATAAATCACGGATGAAAATCCAGACGATCTTAAAACTTTTACAACTGCTTTCATGATTTTGGTAAATACAAAAGGCGCGGTGCAAAGCCCAAAAGGTAAACAATTAAATTCATACAAAATATTATTAAATTTAAATCTTAAAAATTGTCTACTGTTAACATCAATCGGAATCAAAAAATAAGCATCCTCTAAATCTATAGAAGCTAAGAAATAACTGGAAAAAATGATCTCTATCGCTGTTCTCAAATCTTCAAGTTTAAAATGTTCTTTCAAAAGAAACTGATTTAAATATTTTAAATTTAAAATAAACCGGTACGAGCCGTTCGGTTTTTTAACTAAAAAATATGATGATAAAAATTGGCCTTCGCAATCACTACACTCCTGAACAGCGCTCTTTTGTATTAACAAATCAATAGCATGTCACAAATTTCTATTTTGTTCATCATTTTTCGAAAATTTATCAATATTTTTGTGCTCTCTAAGGTCATTAAGTTTTTCGCAAAACAGAATTTTGTAACCCGATATACTTTCCAAAATAAATTTATCGTCAGTGATTTCTAACCAACGATGGTAAAACAGTTTTAACCTTCCTGCTTTTTTACTCATCGTATCTAATACTTTTTCTCTTGATTCGGAGGACCCTTTGGACGTTGAGGCATTTGCGCTTTGTGATTTATGAACTGCTGTTTATTTTTGAAAAACAGCTTTTGTCTCGGACGTCCTGTAGTAAACGTATTCCCCATCTGAGTTAGTGGACGTCTCACTAACGGGGCTCGGTTGTTTAACCCTTTGCGTCATGGTGGTCAATATATTGACCACCTATTTCGTCTAAGATCTTTATTTATAAAAATTTTATTTATAGGTGTATATAAATGGTTATAGATTCTTTTGTTAGCTAGGAAGTTTCTCTACGTAATTAACAAAATTTGATATTTTATTTGTTGTTAAATAGTTATAAATAAACAAATTGCAAAAAAATGCGACTTTTTAAGAAAAAATGTATGCATCAAAGGGTTAAAGCTGGCTTCGTTGATGTAGAAGGGGCAGCTTTAGAAATTTTCAGATTTTCTCCTAATTTATTTATTGCTTTAGACTCCTTAATTTTATCAGTGAGACCTTTACCATAAAGAAACTAAACTATTTCTGTATCTTTTAAAATTGCTTTTGTCTCCTTGGACAATGCAGGCTCAATAAATGTCTTCCTGGAGATAGATTGTTTATGCACAATCAAACTAAGGATCTTAGCTGTGTCGCAAAGATATGTCAATATGTCAATAGCAAGATCTACACCTTCTTCTTTATTATCATACATATTAAATATTAATAAACCAATAGCGGACAATGCCGATCCGGCTAGTTTTTGTATCTCACTCATGTGATTGTCTCTTACCTTTTGTTTCACCGCTTGTGTGAACACAGGCCTACATTTTCGTCTTTGTTTCGCCATAAGAACGAACATGACGTTTTCAATTCTTAATGTTTTATTTTATCCTATTTCATACTCTATTACAACTAAATAAATTTCCCTAAAACGATTAAAACCTGTACTTACTATTTTTAACCAATCTTCATCCGTTTCTTTTGTAGAATCATCCTCGGCTTTATTTGACTCCTCACTCACTATTTTTATGCTTTCATCATCATTCGAATGCTCATTTTCAATTTTTGGACCTACCAACCTTTGGAGATCCTGTAGATTAGCCGATTGTTTATCCTTCTCCAAGTTTTATCCGATCGACGGCGAATTCAACTCCTCAATTTCCATCTTCTGAATTTTATTCACTTTTTTATTTATCTTATCCAATTTCTTTAAAAGCTTATGAAGTTTATCATCCTTCTTATCGCTCTTCTTTGATTTACCCATTTTTTAAGAATTTAGAAGCTAAACAAACCAACTAATTACGGACGGACTCAAAAACACGTGCGTTGCCGCGCGCACATGGAAAAAGAATGAAATCTGGAGGCTCCGCGGAGAGGGCATAAGTGGAGAGTCTTTGTTTTTGGACTCTAAACGCGTGTGATGTCAGGGCGAAGTTGGGACGACTATAGTTGTAATGTAGAAGAGCAAGGACGAAATATAATTAAAAATTAAAGTAGATGAAACCTTAAGGTAAACACTTTAGATTTAGAATCTTTTAAATATATCTTAATGTAAATTACAACTCATTTGCTGCATCTAATGCAGCAGATAAAATAAATTTAAAAGATTTAAGGAGATTACCTTACAAGAACAACTGCGTATCTACTTACCAAAGATTGCCTTTTTATCTTCCCTTTTAAATACATTTCAATAAAAAAAGTTACTTTCAAAGAATTTCCTATAAGCGTAATGGGAAAAGGTAAAATAAAATAGTGCATTGCTTTCGCAGCTTAGAGTAATTTCTAACTACTTTTCTGAATATGGATTGGTTTTTAACGGAGAAAAAAATAATTTTACAACTAAATTTTATTCATAGAATATTTTTATATATCTTTAATATTATAACGATAACGATTTTTGCACAAAATTATTACAATGTCTGTATTAAAACCGTGAAATCAACAAAACGAATCAATAAACTATTACATAACATCAAAGGTAACATTTTCACTAGAATCTATTGTACAATATTTCTAACAAAATAAATTTCTCGTATTTTTATTGCAATTCATTATTTTTCGTTCGAAAAAAAGTTTTTCTAGCTTTTTTCCTACGAAAATGGAAGTTGAATTCGGTACCTATAATAATATTTCTAAGTCATAACGAACACAATATTCTTTGCTTCTAATGAAGTGATAGCTTTCCGCGATAGTACGTTTAGATCGAAAATGACTAGTTCTAAACATGCGCACGTTGATTACTTTAATTACTCGGTTCGGTTACAATTTATAACTCACATTCCATCATGATCCGTTCATTTATCTTTTTCAAGTGAAAATATATTTAACTAATTGCAAATTTTTTAGTTAATTTTTAATCATATTTCTTGCCAATCACAGCTACTACTACGAATAAAGCCGGAATAAGCCGGGCGACATTTTCACTTTAAAAAGACGTTGCACAACCATTTAACAAAAATACTACTACATCCGCATCCGATAAAAGGTCTCAAAACATCTGATTGAAAGACGAAACATTGAGGATTCTATCAGAAAAGTTTCAAAACAAAAGATCGAAACCAAAAAGCCCAAGTTGAAGCCCTCGAAAACCTTCCTTTCACTTCCGGCTCGAGACAATCTTACCGTTGACGTTCGGAGCCAATGGCGCTCTTCTCTTCACGTGTTTTCCAGGAACTTTGTCTTTGGCGATGGGGGCGCCATTGCATGCAAGGCTTCCTTTCCTTTTGCGCAACGATTCAGTGGGCAAATATTCGGCTGGCCTTAGGAGTTTTCGAAAGTTATATGGTCCGTTTATGTCTTCTACTTCGGGCTGCTGTTGTTGCACAGAGTTCGATTTCCTTTTTTCATCGTTTATTTTTGTGACAGTTGGTCGTAGGAGTTTCCTTAAATCTGGAGTTATTCCAACTGAATCATTTATTGATTTAACGGTTATGCTGGGTCTGCTATTGGCAAGATTACGAGCAACACTAGGCCGCTGCTTGTTCTTCTCAGACAATCCATTACTGCTCTTTATATTATTATTGCTCATCTTGATATTGTTATTATTGTTGTTATTCTCCTGACTGCTAAGCCGATCGACCAATTTGGTTTTGGGTAATCGGCTGATTTCGCTTCTTCGTTCGCCGTGATTGTTATTATTCGACCTTGGATGATGTTGCTTGACTTTGTTATTCGCGATGCCATTGATCGCGTTCGACTGGATGTTCAACTCGTTGATCCGGTAGCCAGCTCCGACTCGTATGCCGTTTGGAGAGTTGGTATACGAATTATTGTTGATGATGGGCAGCTGTTTGTTGGCTGCTCTGTTCTCTGACAAGGATCGCATGTTGTTACGCAGGTCATTAGTCCTTGAACTGCAGGGACATATATTGTTAATCTCTTCATTATATTGTAAGAGGTGCATTAGGTCCTTGCATGAAAAATTTTCTTTTATTTCATTAAATTCACCTAATAGAATATTGAAAAATAATCGACACGTACGTTTTCTTTTTTCAATTTAATAATTATTAGCAAAGACATCGCCCTTCGAAAATTCGTGTGACGCCACGATTGTATACAATATAGATATACTACGCGTGGTCACGTCACATTCATAGTGATTTTTAATCTGTTATATCTTACTAATAAAAGTTAAAGTACAAAAGCAGAAAAAATACGTGTCTACTATTTTTCAATATTCTATCTGATGTACCTAATGGAATTTTTCATACAAGAACCTAATTGTTAAACATTAATAGCAAAGGATTTGTAAATTAGTGTGCAGAGACAAAGTACCACCAATGTGCAACATTCGAGACCCACAAGGGATTATAGCAAATGATGAATGTAAGTATTTGAAAAATTTTGAATATCAAATCAGTAATGAAGAAATATTGACTACATTATCTGTTTTAAAAAGAAAGACGTGAGTTAGTAAGAAGTAGAATAAAGAAAAGATGTACCTGAAAGTTTGCCATGATACCTCTGATTAGCAAAAATAAAACCAACAATATCAAATTAGAAAAGTTAAAAGTTTTAGTCAAGCCTTGAAAATAAGTCAAAATTAAAGTTCAAATAATGATGCACATGCACCAGCAACGTTAAAGTAGTCTTTGCATAAAAAAATACATTTTCTACTATCCAATATCAGAACAAGAAGAAAACGATAAATTTTTTGCAAAAACACTACCTCCAATTTTTAAGACGTACATTAATGCACATGCCCACAGAAATAGCGACATAATTTAAAATAAAATTCGCACTTGATCGACTTGTTGTTGTCCGCTCCCTGAGTCTCGGTCGGATTTCTCAAAGCTTTGTGCCAGATGTCCGAGAGTTGTTGTTCCGGGGCAACTGTGTAATCGCCATGAGCTTGCAATCGATCTCTCCTTTCTGCATTTATTTCTAGGATCTGACCCATGCGGTTCCTGTCGTGGAAAATCGAGCTTTAATTGTCGGTGTTTTGTGTTTGGGAGGTATAAAAATCGCTACACCCGAGCAAACGGAATTCGCACACTCCACGAATTATTTAAACCTTTGTAGAACATGTGATTATAATAGAATAATTTACATATTAGATTTGTGATTAAAATAATCTTAAAGTATAAAAATCGTCGATTAGTATTGATAGTGAGTGTGGATTTAAATAAAAATTCTTTTACTCGGGTCTTCAATAAAACATAAATCTAACAAAATACTACACAACGGTAAGCTTTAGCTAAATTCCTATCTTTGAACTTAGCAAACAAAAAGTAATGAAAATGCTTCTGAGAGATGTATCGTGAAAATTTGAAGAATGTCATCAAATTATGATATATTCTGAATGAAGAGGATGAGAAACGCATGAAGCACAGCTGGTACAGATACTATAATGTACTCTAGCTTCAATTGACACTGAGAACCGTGCAGCAGTACCTCGTCGATGGCTGAAGGTCATTTTCTAGCTGTATCAACGGTAAGTCCCAGCCAACTTCTTCTTCTTCGAAGTCTGAACCACTTTCGATGCGAGTGCCAAAATCATGGTAAAATTTGGCATTCAAATCTCTTATCTATCATATTTATCGTTGGAATGTGCTTCAATCTTATAGAATCGGGTCAATATTTACCTGCTCATTTCTTCCTTCAGATCGCGGTAATATTTGACGGTATCCTCTGCCTCGGGTTGGTTTCCGTTCCGGTATTGCAGTATTTGCTGGACCATACCGAAACCTTTTGGTCTCACGTAATCCTCTGGTGGATCTTCAACGTCTGTTAATCGAATGCCAGCTTTGTTTCTACGTAAGTTCTTGTGAACTTCTTGATTTTTCATGTGTACCTAAAGAGAATGGGTAAAAAGTATTTTTTTTTTTTTTTATCTAATTCCAAACTAAATATAGAATAGAAATCGTCTTACTGTCTGCGCGAAATTGATCAGTTCAGCTTGTCTTAACTTAGGATGAATCGGATCTCGTACAGGGGGCTTCTTTCGGACTGTTTCTTCTGTCTTGTACCATCTCTTGATGATAAGTGCAGCGTCTTCGTTCTTCAGGCCTTCACGTAACAACGCCTGATGAGCTTCCTTCTTATCATCATAGTCGTTTAGAATCCTCTTGAAACGCTCTTCCAATTCATAGCCAAACTTCTTGCGAATCGTGTAGCCTCTGAAGTGACTTTGTATGATAACTGCGGCTTTCTCTTCGTTCTCATCTACCGAAGCTTCTCTTGAGCCTTTGACTCTGCTTGCTGCTTCCTCTGCAACCAATAAAGGAACAATTAGTTGTAAATTTTTAAATTATTTTCATTTGATTAAAATGATTTTTTTAGCACTTGTATTTCGCAACTGTCAGTAATTATATAATTCCAAAAAACTGATTAGGTATTTTACGAATATTAGAATATTAGAAGCTCACAAGCTCACTCAAAAAGAGATCAATGTATGCAAGCACTCTCATTGACTATCAAACCCTCACCTGCAGCCTTCTGAAGTATGGTGGTCTCCTCTTGAAGATTCTTCTCCTTGATAGCCTCGATGGCGCGCTTCCTAGCCAGCCAGCCTCGTATGTGTCGCTGCAGGGTGACTACGGAGACGGCCAGCTGCCACTTCTCCCTCTTGAATCGTATCTTGGCTAGCCATCGTCTCACGCAGGCCTGCACCATCACGATCTTCTTCAGCTGCTCCTCGTACTGCTTCGAGAGGAACTCCACGTGGTAGTACTTGAGGAAGACCTTCGTGCGGCCTAGCGCCCAGCCGTCCATCTTCAGACGGACCAGCAGCAGGCGGCAGTTGTCTCGGTTCGCTATCACGCGTTCGTCCCAACCGAACGCGAGGAAGCAGTACCTGCAATACGGCTTGGTAATTTAATGTGCGAGGAAATCTTTGTTTTGGAAAAATCATTCAAATGTTTTTCGATGACCAAGGAACTTTTAATTAGTGCGATGAAGCAGTTTTATATTATACAAAAAAAAAATACAAAAAGACTTCTTTGTAAAGGCTACGTTTAAAGTTTAGAGCAACTTTCTCATCAGCTAAATTGCTACTTATCAGTTATGTTTTACAATTACGTAAAAAGAAATGGTTTTATAAACTAATTAATTACATAAATTAGAAACCTCTAATGACATTTAATGACAATGACTTCCTTTGCGTCAAATATATAAAGAAGTGGAACACTATTCTTTAAATAATTATTAATCGCTGTAAAAAAATTCTTTAATAACTAATAAAAGTTAATATTTAAAAAAAAAGTTATGTGTACCTCTTGAGAAACTCATTGAAAGGAATCCGATGAGAGAATCCGTTCTGCCTAATCCTTATCGTTTCCAAAACTCCAGTATATCTCAACTGCTTAATGACTTTCTCCTTATCGAAAAATTTTGGCTCTCTATTATCATTCGGCTTAATACATCTAACAAACTGCGGCGAGCCAGAGACCATCTTTTGCAGTAGATCCATCAGCGAGTATCTAAAGTACGTCGCCACGGTTTGTTGGGCTCTGCTCTGTGAGGCCAAACCGCGACTCGAATACCGTTCCTATTCCGACGTAAAAAGCAGCAAGAAATCGTAAAAACAATTGCCGAAACGAGCTGCGGGAAGAAAAACGTTAAGACGTGTACCTTCGTGCTGTGTCCGGAGGGCGACAACTTCCGGGAATCGGTGTCGTGGATCGCGGAGTAGAGGTTGCCGGTCTTCGTGATCGGGCACTGGAACAAGAAACGAACCATGTCGAACTGGGACTGGCGGACGAGCTGTATCACCTCTGGCGGCAGGAAGTTTCGGTTCTTCTCCAGGAAACCGTCCGCCTGGTAGACGACCCTGCCAGCGAAGTGATGAATGGCGAAGCAAACAGCGTCTGACTTGGGTCGCACGTAAAACTTGGATTTTATGTTGTTGTGGAACTTTTCTGAAACGAGAGGATAAAGATTTGTGGCTGCGCATCCGTTTTGGCGTATACTTTTCTATCGAGTTATCTCTGCAGTTGCTCTTTGCAGTTGCGTATAACTTACTCTTGAGACTATCCATATATTTTAAAAGATCTTTTTTTCTTATTTTGTGGCACTTTGAATAATATTTTATCAGGACATTAAGATTTCAAAATAACAATTTTCTTATAAAATTAAGGGGGGTCTTGCTCGAAATATAGACTATATTTTCTAATTTTATATTTCAACTATTTAAAGTTTAATAATGTGATTGGTAATATATATTAAAGAGATGTTCCCCATGAACCAAATAAAAATTTAAAAGCTGTAAATATCATTCAACAAATGTAGATATAATTCATTAAAAAAATAATCGTTTAAAACATGGGAATATTTTTTGTTTTTCATTCAATTTTAATTTGGAAGGTTTCATTTTCTTCCTTATTCAATTTCAGAGGGAGTTACCAATGCAAAAACCGCTGCTAACTGAATTAGCAGATTGCTTTCTCAAAGAAATTCATTTTATTGAAATTGCTTTTAAGAAATTATAATATCTATGCACTTTAGTACTAATTTTTAAAAATTAGATTAACTATTAATTGACATAGAATTGAATTACAATTGATTGTCATAGCAACGAATTGCGATTGATTGCCATGGCAATAAGCTATATATTGGTTGCTACGATAACCATCTTATCATAGCCCACCAATCTCTAACCGTTGCCATGGAAACAGTCTTAATTCGTACATCGGCTACAACACTGAAAATGTTTTTATTATATAGTGACTATTGGTTGCTATGGCAATCGTCTTATGCCAATGGCAACCAATCGCTAATCGTTGCCATGGCAACTGCCTTAATTCCTACAATGAAGACAGCGGTGAAAAAATATTTTTATTATATAGAGAAACTATTGGCTGCTAAGCGCAACCGTCTTTTGTTACCATGGCAACCAATCGCTATTCGCTGCCATGGCAAGTTTTAATTCGTACATCGACAACAGCGATGAAAATATTTTTATTATATAAAAAGACTATTGGTCGAATATGGTTGCCATAGCAACCTATCGTTCAACTTTGCCATGGCAACTATCTTAATACCTGAAGAATATTTATTTAATATGTTATATGTTATATGTATATGCTATGTACATACTATATATATATCATATGTTATATATATGCTATATATAGGTTATATACTATATATATGCTCTATATATATTTCATATATATAAATTTTATGTTATATGCTATATATATGTGATAGGGGATCTCGGACAGTTTTGTCACAATACGTGTAACTTTACAACACGGCTCATCTGGCTTGTTTATTTTTCATCTTCAACTTTTAACTCGAATTTTTATTTTTCATAAGTTATTATACCTTTCCTTTTCATATGATGGCAGCTATCTCGATAGCCAAGCATTCCGTGGTCGAAAATGCCTTAAAATTGTTTTAATCACAAAAAAATACACGGCATTGCGACCGTCAATTTTTAATTCGACACCCTCTTTAAAAATATACTTAAAATTATCAGAAGTACTTCAAAATTTAATCAGTTCTAAATTCAAACATGCTCAAAACCTATGCAAAATTCCAGCTCATTATATCCATCTGTTCGAGAGTTATCCTGGGGACAAAATTAAGGATAATCACATACATCCAGACATCACTAAAAATGACTTTATTTTTGAAATATTGACCTTAAAATCATCAAATTAAAAAAAAATTTCGATCTTAAATCTTTGTAACGTTAATGATTTTTCTATTTCAGGCAATTTTTCTGACTCAAAAACCTGTAAAATATCGAAAATCAACAAAATTCAAGTTTTAAAAAATTTTGCCGTTACAAAGCTTTCTCTTTGGGAAAGCAAAACTAGGGTATTTTTAAAACCGGTAAAGTTATATTCATTTGTTTATAGATTTCTCGTCAAATTTCATAGATTTATCGAAGATTCAACGATAAATCTACCTACCCTAATTTTTGCATTGGTAACTCCCTTTGAAATTGAATAAGAAAGAAAATGAAACTTTCCGAATTAAAATTGAATGAAAAACAAAAAACATTCCCATGTTTTAAACGATTACTTTTTTTAATGAACTATATCTGCATTTGTTGAATGATATTTACAACTTTTAAATTTTTATTCGGTTCATAGGGAACACCTCTTGAACATATATGACCAAACACATTATTTAATCTTAAGTAGTTTCAATATAAAATTAGAAAATATAGTCTATATTTCGTGTAAGATCCCCCTTAAATGAAATTTCTTAGTCAATATAAACGTTACTAACGTCAATCGACAACGAGGTATGTAAAAAAGTATTAATAAAATGATTATAAAAAAATATAAAAAAATGCTTAAAGAAAAAACAATGTTCGTAATCTTTGAAGTAAAAAATTACCAATTAACGATCTATCATTAGCTCTTGGGAATCGACTTTCCTCATCTAAAAGAGCTAGTAATCCCATAGGTTTGCTCAGCAGCATATCGAGTACAGGTCTGTTGTCGGAAAATTCCACCAAATCCACGGGAATCCCCTCAGCCATGTACTCCTGCTGCTCCCAGGTAAAGATGTGCTGGTTAAAGTAATACTGAATTTGCTCGTTGGCAATGTTGATGCAGAGTTGTTCGAACGAGTTCTTCGGAAAGTTCTCGAAGCCGAAGATGTCGAGAAGACCGATGGCTAGAGGCTCGTAATTCGGCGATCGATTAAAGCTTAGCAAGCAGTTGATCTGATTGACCATCCAGTCGAACAGTCGCCCGTACAATCCTTTGGCCATGGCGTCGCGAGCTGCGCAGGCCTCGGCTACAGTGTTATTGCGGGTTATTGTTTCACCTCGGGTCACCACCGAGTTTGAGGTCAAGGCTTCGATGAGGTCATCTGGCTCGACGCCCAAAAGCTTCGATACTGCAGATAAGAAAATAAAAGCAAATCAGTAATAGGAGTAAAGTTGAAGATTAAATAAAAATGTCTTCTTTCTTTCATTCCATTCAGTTTCAAATTGAAGAAACCCGATTAAAATTCTGTCTCAGTCAATTAACTCGCAAAATTCAAATGCAAAAGCACCTCGCATAACCGGCTCATGATCCACGACGCTGCTCTTGTTGTCGGTGTTATCCTCAGACAGCACCTCGACGAACTCAATGTCGCCGAGATGCAGGATAGCAGCGAGGACGCTGTAGACCGTATCGACCTCGGCCTCCTGGAATCCCAGGACCTTGAAGCCGACTTTCAGCTGTTGAAACTTGTCGATGTGAGTCTGCGAGGTATCCAAGTTGTCCGAGAGGTAGCGGTGACTTTTTCGCAGCTCAGTACTTAGGAAGAATTCGCCTAGGCGACCGTCTGCCTCGAGGCCGTCGTACATGTAGTAGAAGATGTGGAAGTTTCGTTCCTCTCTGGAAGGAATATAGCTTTTTACTTTGGGTTTTTCCCTTTTAATTCTAATAATCTATTATGTATAGTTTTAGCTTATTTTAAATAACAACACTTATTTAAAGGCAGTTTGAAAATTTCAAGTCGAATAGCTCGTTTGCTTTAAATATTTAACAAGAAATTAGTAAATAATATTAACATATTAAGATGATAGCAGTTCTTTCAAGAACAGATATATAAGTATTCCGTTCTTACAATTAGTCCCAGAATAATTAAATTATGCTTCGAAGTGTAAAAACATTCAAATTTATTTGAAACATTCAAACACTTATCTATCTACCTAACTTTTCATTGGTAAATGTATCAATTAATACCACGGGTCTTTTTCTCAAGTTAACTTTAACATTTATATTTTTTCTGCATAAATAACAAGTACTATTCTTTTCTTTACAAAAGGGTAATAGATTATTTATTATTTAAAAAAATTGTTTGTAGTAAAAAGCATTAAATGAAGTTATAAAATAATTTTCAACGCAAATGTATCACCCAGATATTACCACAGGCATGCTTGTATTACTCAGTCCTATACTTGAACACAGGGCGAGCCGTAGTATTCCTCGTAAGAATATAGGTCAGTAATGTCTGCTAAGTTAGGATCCGCGAAAAATTATCAGCCGAAGTAGGCGCTCATCCAACAGCAAAATCAAAAGCCAAAAAGCCGAAAAAAGCAGCCCAATGTTTGCATGCAAAGCAAATAACTCGGAAAGGCGTGCTTTCTGCTCAGGCGGCTTGGGCAGAAAAATAAGTCAGACACTCACTCTGCTTGGGCGACCACCCGCGACTGCTCCAGCAGGTAAACAGCGATCCTCGCGCCAGTGACTTTGCCGCTGCGCGTCATCGTCAGGTCCAGGTACTTGCCGAATCGGGAGGAGTTGGCGTTGATGCCGGTGGTCGCGTTGCCGAACGCCTCCATTATGGGATTGATCTGGAGGATCCGCTCCTCGAGGTTGCGGTTCGGGGCCTTGCTCAGGTAGACCAGCTGCTTGAGGAGCAGGTTCGCCGACTCGGTTTTCCCGGCGCCCGACTCGCCGCTTATCACTATGGCCTGGTTCTGGCGCTGGTGGAGCAGCGCCTGGTAGGCCGCATCCGCCACCGCGAAGATGTGCGGCGGGTTGTCGGAGCGCGCCTGGCCTTTGTAGCGTCGCTGCTCCTGTGGAGAAGGCAATTCGGATATTTACTCTGCTCTCCATCCTTCATTTTTAATGGAAATACAATAGATAATTGAACAATCAATAATAAGCTTTAGTTTATTATTAGTTTAGCCTTATATTATTATTGCCGGTGGCTAAATGGAGAACTAATGTTTTTTTATAATCATGTCTTTTCACCAAGTTGTATTATAGTACAGAATTTTCTTCTTAAACAAACAAAAGTCGCACGGAAAATTTCTTTTAATGAATAACACAATTATTCCTAGAAAGTTGATAGAATATTAAATGCTACTTACCATACCAGTGTAAAGGCCAAGATTTGTAAATGGATTCACCGCCACGAGAATATCTCCGATGTACGTATAAATCTGATTTCTCTGATAGCGATTCTGCAACTGGTCAACAATAGCATCCTCAGAAAGCATATCCAATGCAGCCAGGTCATCCATGTACATTTTTTCGGGCCTCGTTTTACGATCGGTCTTTAGTTTTCCATGCTTCGTTGTTACTTCCGGTTGCCGGTGAACTCGACCGTCAGATCTGAATTCGAATGGAAATTACATTTTATGTAACAAGATATAACAATATCCTTCTAAAAAATTCCGTTTAAGTTGATTTTTTATAAAGCTACTTTATTATAATTGGGCTCTTTTCAATACTAAAACTAAATAATTAGTTATAAGTGCAGGAGTGCAAGTTGACGATTTAACTCTCAATAGTAGTAAGAAATATTCGTTGACGTTTCGACATTTCAACTCTTATATTATATTCTGTCTTTATCATAGCCATAAAAAGTAAATGTAAAGATAAAGTATAATCCTGACAATCTTAATGAGCAGCACAATATGATAGAAGTTGTACGACGAGATATTGAAAGCAGGCTATTAATATATGTATACAGGATATTAACAGATACAAACCTCTGCCTTCGAATCTCCTCCTGCAGCTGAGCCCTGATTTCCTCGGTCTTGTTCTCGATGTTAATCAGGAGCGGATGATCCTTGAGCTCGCAGGCGAAGGGTCGGTGCTCGAGGTCTTTGACCAGGCACTCAGCGATGAAGTCGACGAGCTCCGTCAGGTGCATGTCCTCGTTCTTCAGCGAAGGAGGCGGGTTCCTGGGGATCTGAAAGAGGGCGCGCATCGGATGCAACTCGGACAGGGGAGGGTCACCCTCGGCCAGCTCGATCGCCGTTATGCCAACCGACCAGACGTCGCAACGAGAGTCGTAGGAGGAATCCAGCTGCTGCTCGCACGCTATCACCTGGAACAAGGCGACGCCCCGAACGAGCTATGATTAGGCTACGGCGAGGCTTCTTGGGAAAATGCTTTTGAACTCGTATCTTCAGTTAGACGAGGCAACCTGGGTTTTCTTCCATAATAAATTAATTTTCTAATCACTTATACTCATTGTAAAGTCAACAAAATATATCGCAATACGATAGTAAAAGAAGTGAACAATAGATTGTTTGGGATAAACTGTTCATAATTATTTTAGCGGCTTATAATAAATTCGGATGGTTCCAAAATTCAAAAACAGAAAGTGAGGCTACAAGAGCAAAAAAATTGTTTTGCTAAGAAAGTAGCTTTTCTTGTGTTAAAGAATTACATATAAGGCTAGAAATTTTTTTCTTTTTAATGCAGTCCAGTGGTATAATCTGATAATGAGGTGTCGCCTAAAAAGGAAAGGTCGGGCATATCCTTACTTCGGGTGCCATCCAGTACGGCGTTCCCACGGAGGTGTTCCTCCTGACGTGGGTAGCGGCGAGGTGCGAGGAGACCCCAAAGTCGACAAGCTTGACGCGAGCGTCCTCCGTCAATAGGATATTGTGGCCCTTGACGTCCCGATGCATGCAGTGATTGTTATGCAAGTAAATCAAGGCCTCGACTGTCTCCCTCAAGATGTAGGCTATCTGCTCGTCGGTTAAGCGGCTTCCGCGCCTCTTCAGACCCTGAACCAGGTCCGTCACCGAGCCGCCCGTGCACAGCTATCGAGCGAAAGAAGACTTTTAGCGGCATGTCTTGATGCCTGTATTTTTTTTTTTTTTTTTTTGCCTTTCTGGATATTTGAGATGTAGATGAAATAGAAGTAGGCTAAACCCGTTAACGAGCTTGCGAGGTTAACTTGATTTGGAAAAAATTGTTGTTTCTCAAATTTCTCGCCGCGGACTTTAGGAAGGCAGGAATATTTTTTATTGATTATTACAGGGGATTATTGACTTTGCTGTAAAAAGGACTTAGGATTATAAATCATCCAAGACAAAGAGCAACTTTCACTTTTTATGTTGATACTGCACTGAAATTTAATGAGTATCAATAAACGAGTTTAAAGTAGAATTAAAGTTAATTCTAAGTAAACTTGAAGTTATTAACTAGAAAAGACATTAAAAAAGTACTAAACTCTGTTATAAACATAAAAAGTATAAAAACTAAATTGCTCTCCTATACACCAGGGCGAATATTCTATTTATAAAATATTTATTAAAAATTTTCGATTTACGCGGTATTAAGGCATTGATGGTTTCAATCAAAAACTGATAATTTTCTTAAAATAAATTTCATTCCATTAAACATAAAATCATCCCCTGAAAAGTTTTAAACTCGACAACTGAATTTTGGGCTGAAATGTTTATTCAGAAGTTTTTAATTATTGTCTTAAATTCTTCATTCAAATTTTAATATTTTAAAAAAGAAAGGAAAATCTTGAATCTACGTTATCACGTCAAATAAATATTTCAGAAAATGCTTTATTAATCCTCATAAACTTGTACAAAGAATAAAGCTGACAACGAAGATAATAATAAACGTTTAGTTAAAAAACGTAAATTATTCCAGTCTACTTCTCCAGCCACCCTCAAGAAAAAGAAAAAAAAATCCGTGAAAGTCTTGCGCACTTTGTTATCCCTGGCCAGTTAATACTTCACAAAAGAAAAAATAATAAATCCGTCGCTTACGATCATTTCCAGAGAGGCCCTCTTTAAAAGCCATTCTTTATTTTCCGCGCGAGCGCTCGCTCGATTTACGCCGATTTCCACGAGCGTCAGCATCGGGACCATTACTCTAACGGACACAGCGTGAAAATCCGATCTGAGCGCGCTGGCAAAACAAGCAATTTCTATCATCGGCTACAACGAACCATGACTTTCTCCCCGAGCAACTCGACAATCGCCGATTTACAATCGCCGAGGCACCAAAGATCGTTCAGCAGAAAAAGAAAAACAGTTCGTTTTCGATTATAATACGGCGAGAAACGCGCCACGTAATGCGCTACTTTCTCGGAAAAAAAAATCCATACCAATCGAGCGTGACGTTTCGGAGCTATCGGTCCGATTTTATGGATGATAACTCGAAAGTTCGCACGATCGATGATCCGCGAGATGATGATCATCGAGCAGATTTTCGTGCCCGGGGATAGAAGAGCGGTTGAGCTGAATTTAGCCGAGGAATTGCTGCAATTATGGCTCGCTTTTTGTCATTGATAGTTCTATCGTAGACTGGAGAAACTGAAGGCTATTGTTGGGAATAAAGGGTTATATTATACTTGAAGATAAATAAGAAAGTCTGATTTAAGGGTAATAGTAAGGGTAAAGAGTGAAATTTTCTGTAAAATGTTTGTTTGATTTGTACCCTTATTGATAGACGGGCAAACAGAAAAAGCAGACAATGTATTTAGATAGACGTTTCTTATTGTATTGAACTTATATTGAACTTATAAATATTGAAATTATCTAATTATATGAAGCCAAGTATTTTTACGTGCATGAACAGTAGTTTAATTGAGTATTGTATTCCGATTCCGTCTAGCCAAAGTTAGTTATATACATGCATTTAGGATAAGGAAGCACGCTATGTGATTATTACTTTAGTAATAATCGTTAAATTTTGCATAAAGTATACAAGAAACTCGTCGAGTTATTCTTTGGATTAGAATCATTTCAGTAATTAAAAAATTCCAATTATGTATTAAATCAAGGAATACGCCAAGGAAACTAATTTGATTTCAATAGACCTTGTAACTTTTTCAATGATAACCTTATTTCTAGAACGCAAATAGAAGCTATTTCTAAAAGGATAACTTGTACGATATCAAATCTATACTTTGCTAAGTCTCATCTTAAGAAATAAGCTTCCAGATTAAGTGGATAATCCTGCAAGCTTTATACGACTTCAAGAACATATGCAACTTCCTTCCAATATCTTACATTTTATGAAATCGCGAAATAAAAAGTTTTCTCAAGAAACTCACCTCCATGACGAACCACAGCTGATCCTCCTCCTGCGCCGGCTCAGCCCTCTTGAGGTATAAACCATGGAAAGCAGGGATGTTCGGGTGCATGCTTAGATCCCTCAGCACCAGAAACTCCTCCTCGATCTCCTCGATATTGTCGGCCACGTTTTCCAGGATTTTTATGGCGACCGGCTCGTTGGTCTCCTTGTCGCGGGCCGAGTAGACCTCCCCGTAGGTTCCTTCTCCGATGAGCTCCTCCAGGGCAAAGCGATCCTCCGGGTCGGGGATCGCATCGAAGTTTACATGCTGACTTAGGCCACGGTATGCCATGTTAGTACCGCCGCCTGTCATTTCTGGAAATGGTAGATTGCTAATGTTGAAGAGTGAAAAAATACTTTTTTGCTGTTGTTGATTAAGCAAGAAGCTGTTGTTAAAGAAAACTTGATTTTTCGTAATTATTCAAACGATAAAAAAGGAATGTTTTTTTTTTCTTAAAATATTTTCAATCCTAGTTTTTTTATATTTGATTTATATCTGATTATGTAAGAGTATATTGTCGAAATATACTCTTACATGGAATATTCTAAATATATAGCAATATAAACTTTAATGGTAAAATTAGACAACGATTACTCTAAATTGACCGAATTTTATATTCTTATTATAGAACAGCTATAATTGGGCGAAAGTCACCGGATGAGGACTACACAAATCTGTTCTTCCACGTTAACAAATTTCACGTGTAAGGTTTCAAACCGGAATAAAACATTTGCCGTAATAGCAAAATTGTATTTATAGTGGGAAACGAATGATTTAGTTTTTTATTACTGGAACAGTTTAAGGAAAAGAATTCTCACGAATTAATCTGATCGCAGATCAAACGATAAGTCGATCTTTAGACTCGTATCAAAATGCATTAATTAATCTGATAACATAAGGCTTTGTTTAAATTTATATAAATTTGATAGCTATTGTGTAAACAATTATAGCTACATTACAGTACGGAGATGAATTCTAAGTACCACTAAGGAAAATAGTGAAAGTTACGAAGATTTGGGTTGACGCATTTCTCATATTTATCCATTAGGAACACTAGATTTATACCGTACCGAATAATTATCCCAGCCAAAACTTTCTCAAAAACTTGTCCAAGAAAATCTTAAATAATTAATTAACAAAAACTACCTCCACCTCTTAAAGTCCGAAATTTAAAACATGTTCATTCAACAATCGAACCGAATCTCTAAACCAAAACTTCGCCATCCAGAAACGTTCACAACAATCCAGCACAGAATATCATCCGAGCGCACTAACCGAGGATATCAGCCATCGTGGTCTCTTCGCGGCCAGTACGCTTTGGAAACTTCACACTCGAGCTGCCATAGTCAGTAGCCAGGCAGCCAGGCTGTCTCAATGGTCACTGGGTTCTTTTCCCTCGACTCGGCGGCCGATACTAATCAGATACCTGTTAACCTCCTAATTGGATCGAATTTGAGGCCGACGCAGTGGTCTCGCGCGCGCTTATTTTTTCTTCCCCTCTCTCTTTTTTCCCTCTTTTTTCCGACCCCTGCTCCTTACGTAAGCTCGAGAGGCAGACAATGTTTTTCAATTTACATTTTGTTTTCTAGCGCGGGGATTCGTATTGATTGAAGAGGGCAAAGCCTCGGCTTCATTCTATGAGGAGCAGATGATGTTCAGTGTTTTGCTAATTTGTTTTGAATTGTAGAAGATTATTTGAATGAGATTATAAATCATAGTTGCTGATTTATTTTTTGACTAATATCTTTTTGAAACCTAGTTTTATGTCTAAATACGGCGCGTGTATTTAAAAGTTTTAATCAATATCAAGTCCTCAAACAAAAATAATTTTGTATTTTTGTTTGATGTCCAAATTTAGAAAATTTCTTCTTAAAATATCAGTTTTATTCTGGGTTAAAAAGCGTAATATTGGAGCCGGTTCTTTTAAAGATATAGCAGGAAGCCTTAGGAAGTGTGAAGCCAATCGTGGCACACGAACAGCATGTCTGGATGAAGATCAATTTGACAGGACATACATAAAAGCAGTCCAAGAGTTCGACAGTTCCAGTTCAAGTTGACCCGACCTTTAGTATTTCATGGCACAAGTCATGGTTATTAATAAACAGAAAAAAATGGCCGTTTTCATAATGAAATAGAAATTTTAAAGTAAAATAACGGGGGAGGGGGGGGGGCGGTAAAAAAGGATAAATATAGTAAAGAATTTTTCATAAATCCGAAAAATGAAAGGCTAATAAAGAAATTCAATACCTATAGAAGCACTTAATCCAATTTGCTCGGTGTTACATAAACCCTTTATTGGGATTTTATTTACACGATTCGAATAATGTAAACCGGTTACACGAATCACAAAGAACCTTGAGTTTTCGCTTCAGTGATTAATGAACAAAATACTGCGCAGTAGTTGCAAACTCGATTAGAGATATTGTTCACAATTAATAAAGTTATTAACAATTAAAAGTGAAGTTTTCCCAAACACATCAAAACCGAGATCAGAACATCTGAAATAAATAATTAACATGTCATATTTAAAAAACCGTACGTGTAAGTAAGAATATTATAAAAGCACGGCGGAGAGAATAGCTCTTTAGCATTCCCCCGAAGAAAAAATAGATCCGCGCCTTCGGCTTTCCATTTCACTTTGCGAGCGTTGCTTCGGCGCCCTCCTCGTCAAGTGAAAGAAACGCATTCATAATGGGAAACCGTGTCAAGCCTCCTTCATGTAGGAATCACGCAGCGCGCCGTCTATCTGTCTGAGCGAGCGAACGTTTTCGCAATACCTACTCGAGAAACAATCGACCGCGAGAATCATCTTTATCGCCGCCGAGATTCTGAAGAGTGGCTTGGATCGCGCAAGGAAGGTGAGGGCTGCTTTAGACGATGGCTGCCGATTTTGGAAATAAAAGATTTTCTCGGAATGATCGGGAAAGAATGGTTGACTTGTGTAACTTAAGCGCTACTATTTTTTTTTAACTTCCGCATATTTTAATGAGCTATAATTATTAGATCTGATCCGAGACATTACTTCTTTTACGTATTTTATACAATTACTGATGCACGTTAATAAGAATTGCCAAGATAAAGAAGTATCATTGAGCTTGTTTCAACTTTAATAAAACTTTTTTAACTATCTGTTGTTCAACCGAGCAAATATGAATAAACATCAGAAAAGTGCGGATTACCCGCCGATTCCCAATTAAAAATCTGCATCTTGTACAAAAGAAGGCTTTCGTACTCCTTGCAGTAAAAAAAAAAAAAAAAAACGCAGCCATAACAGCTTCCGATGAAAAGCAGCAGCAACTAATTTACACTGAATCTAGCATCTCCCCCGGCGAGCCTCCTCGAGCCATCACCTCGTCGAATTTCCCCGAGGCCTCGCGTTCACGAGCAAAAGCGGCGCTGAAGCAGCAGTGCGTGCAGTTTGCGCGGTGAATCGTTGCGCCTGCATAAGTAATTAGAAATGATTATGGTGCCCCGCGGAGTAACTGCTTGCACTCGCCGGGTATTAACTCCCAGTACCGCAAGCGCGGACACGCGCTAGCTGGATTACGCGAACTTGAACTGTCGCAGTGACGATCGCTGGGACTAATGGAGTTGTGAGCTGCTTGGAAACGATGGAAATTCAGGGACTGTTTTCAAGTGAATTATCAAATTTCTATGTGAATAAATTAATTTTTTTAGAAAAATTTTGCTAAAAATTAACTAGGTTTCATCTGTATACTTAATTTGTTCATTAACAAAAAAAGTTGCGCAACGTAAATGTGGTTACGTAAACAAATAAGCAGAACAATTCATTTTAAATCTCTCAAAAAATAGCAAGACTTTAAGACAAGCATCTCAAATCTCTGACATTTTACTAACAATAAGTAAAACAAGAACGAGCCAAATGTATTGAAACGATGTAAAACAGCTCCACTAAAATCCCAAACTCAAAAGCAAAAAAGTAGGAAAGTCAAATAAAAAGAACAGCGCAAGATCCTCCGGCAGCCGATCCATCGGGCCATCGATCCACGTCAGCGGATTCGCACGAGCGGTAATCGGTACCGCTGCCTCCTCGACGATGACTAGAATCGCCGTCACAGTCAATAATAAGCGGTAATCGTTCGTGCTCGAAGTGTGTCCGGCCAACAGGCGTCGAACGGTCACGTGCACACGAGCCGAGTTGGGGTATTAGAGCGAGGAAGCCCCTTTTCAGAAATTGGCTTAAGGGATCGGTAACAGCCGATCGAATGGACGATATATAGAGTTTCGCTTGGCCGCTCGGCGCCTCTTTTCACCGCGATCGTTTCTGCAGCAGTTCTCGAAATCGATGAACTGAATGATATGGAGCGCTCCGCGGCGCTCTGCGGTAGTGATCGGCGACATTGTCAGAAACTTGATGATGAATTAAATCTTCAAGGAACGTAGAAAAATCAAAAGTCATTTTACTGAAATTTAATTGATTGACAACCTAAATAATTTGTAGAAATGGTTTAGAAATATACTTTATATAAATCTGTTTTATTTTCAGTAATCGCAGTGAGGTGATTTGGTCTAGAAAATAAAATTGTTACGAGCATATAAAATATTTAACCGATAAAAGATTGTATTTTATGCTTCGATGGTTACCATTTTGGGATTGCAAATCGTCTAGTCCAGGAAGTATTTAAAAACTAACGATTAATATTAACGTTTTCACGGTAAAACATTAGCATTTCTTCTTTGGTTCCTTTAAGGTAGTACCCTCGACTAAATCTAGCGTTTACAAAAAAATCTGTATCTTTAAATTTTTAAATCTAACAATTCAAATAATTAATGTATGTAAAAGTAGAGAAAGTAACATTGAAGAAAAAAAATTAAAAACGCAATTTCGTTTAGTACAATTTGAAATATCGATAACAAAGGGAATCGTCATTTCGCCTTTCAAGAAATTTTTATTTTCTACCCGATTTAGATGTATAAGGGCTCATTTTGTTCCTTGTACATTAATCTATAAATCTACCGTGGGAAATTGCAAAATAATCTGGGAGAACAAAGTTGTGCTCAATTGTTTAACAGCCCTGACGCGTTTTTATATAAACAATTGAGCACAACTTTGTTCTCCCAGATTATTTTGTAATTTCCCACGGTAGATTTGTAGCTTAATATACAAGGAACAAAATGAGCCCTTACACATCTAAATCGGGTAGAGAATAAAAATTTCTTGAAAGGCGAAATGACGATTGCCTTTGTTATCGATATTTCAAATTGTATTAAACGAAAATGCGTTTTTAATTTTTTTTCTTCAATGTTACTTTCTCTACTTTCACATACGTGTATTATTTGAATTGTTAGATTTAAAAATTTAAATATACAGATTTTTTTGTAAACGCTAGATTTAGTCGAGGGTACTACCTTAATGCGCGGCGCTATTAAGAGTGAAGCTCAAAACCAGGCCTTTTCACGCATTTCGACATATAGACATTATTTTTTTGGAATCACTTCCTTAGAGTGCTCCCAATATGGAGCCAACAATCAGAAATCTCAACTCTGGTAGCAAGTTTTGTTAAATTGCAAAAATAAAGCACTTCTTTTGGTTTTATTTTTCAGCGTCTCTCTAAAAGGAGATGGACAAAAATCGTCAACGGCCAAGTTGTAGATAAATAAATTATCTACAAAGTAAGATCAATTAGATATCGCTAAGTGCAATAGTTACTTGGCAATAAAGCTGCAAAAGTGGGTTTTTTTATCTCGGTAACAAATGAAACCAGAAATATGAAATTTCATGAAACAAGTCCTTGCAATATTATGTGCGGAGTTTCAGCGCAATCGAAATATAATTTTTTAAGTTATTAAGTTTTAGATATGTTTTTTTTTTGTTAATTGCAAATTGCGCCGTTTCTACAAAAAAACTTGAGGCTTGGGCAAATAGCGTGAGGTGGTAGGGAAACTATGCAATTTTCAACATCTGATGAAAAGTTAGAGGTAGTTTGGTGAAGTTTTCTTCATGCCCTCCTACTTTTGGCGCATGTTTAAAACTTAATAAGTCGCTCAATTTTTATTTTTTAATGATCGGAGAGGATGCAATGAAAAGGTTTTTCAAAAATAAAACTTTTAAGCTCAATTAGAGTATGATTTGATTATTAGAACTGAAAATAATCAACTGAACGTGAAAAAAATCGATAACTCTGAACGTATTGAAGATTAACCTTTTAGCTGCGGGGAAATTTCAGTACAAATCGACCTCCTATAAAATGCAAAATTTACCCATATAATCACTGGATACCTCAAGTAGAGTCCCCGACCTGACTGCTGGTCGATATATCGACCACCCCCGTAGCTAAAAGGTTAAGAGCAAAAATTGACCATGAGCAATCTTGGGACTATGTGAAAACTTTTTGTGAATTATGACATTGAAATTTTCAATACATTTTGCAAAATCGTCGATCCAAGAGAAAATAAATATGCGCGTATTAGAGATTTTGACCAAATGAAAAAAAAACTGTTGGAAGTACTTCAGGAGATGCTCAGCTTGAAATGTAGATACCACTTATTGACTCATTCATGACTCGTTTTTTTATTCATGACTTTATAGTGAGGTATATCATGATTTTTTCGAAAAATTTTCACTTTATTAGCTCATAGAAACTAGACAAATATTTACTTGCTCACTTTCACTACGCGGGTCCCAATATTTTCATATAATATAACAATAAATCGCGTGACTTGGAACATTTTTAATGTTTATCGCATTTTTATGAGCCAGTTTTGAATTTCTATGTTTAACTTTTTTAACAAAATTGTATTTCCGTGGCCTTAAGTCTAATAAAATTTATATAATGAGACCGTTATTTTGCTTATTTTTAACCATATAATATCGAATCATAAGTCCTTTGGCAAAAACGTATTCACCTATTGTTGAAACATCAATTGTTTAAACAATTCAAATAAAATTATCATTCATTTTAATTGAAATATTTAATTTGAACTTAATCTTGATATGTAAGTCTAGTGGCGAAGAGGTACTCAGCAATTGCTTAAATATCATTTGTTAAAGCAACAATTGTTTAAACAATTAAGGCAAAATTATCATTTATTTAATTTGAAATTTTTTTATATAATCATAGACTGTTTTAAGAATAAAAAGTCTTTTGTACTATCCTTGAAAAATGTAAGTTGAGGGAGTCATTATTTTTGTACTCAGGATCTACAAGTTCTTAATTAACAATGTTTTGATTCCACCTTATAAAGGATTTCAAGGTCTTGTTTAAATAATATATAGTTTTTAGAAAAATGTTTTTTTACAAAAATAATTATTTTTGTAAATTATTATTATCTGTTACATATTATGTTGTTAAAATTAATTATTCAGTTGATCTTAGTAAACAAGTTTATTAGATTATAATAGTTTTTAACATATGGATGGATTTTGACCCTCTTCAGGTACAAAAGAGAGGGTAAATCCATCGAAACGTTGTAAATTATTATAATTTAATAAAATGTTTCACCGAAATCGACTAATTATTTGTTCAGTTTTTGCTGAATATATACAAAATATAGATGAATATTCTTAAAGTACATTTGATTTCCATTAAAATTATGTATTATAAACTATACGAGGGTTATTTTGAATTTAAAATGCCGATTCAGAAAAGTAATTACTTTATCAAGAAATTAACTAACTTAGTAGATAATTAATAAATAAACATAAATAAACTTTTAATTATCTCATCTCAAAAGTACATATAATATAAATACATATTCATGAAAGGCACGTAATTCACTCTAGAATCATGTCTGTCAAGACTATTTTAGTTATTTAGAAGTTTGGAATATTAATACGAAAATTGCGTCACTTTTAAATCAAACGAAAAAAAGGAATGTTTTTTTTTTTTTTTTAATGAATGAAAGAGAACTTTCTGTAGCAATTTATATTGAAAACATGTAGAATATAAACATATTATTAAAATGCGTTTGATAATTATTTTCAAAAATATCAAAATTTTAAAAAATTTCAAAAAATTTTCAATAATTTCATAAAATCTTCAAAATTTTTCAAAATATCTAAATTTTTAAAATTTTTCAAAATTTTCAAAATTTTCAATAATATCAAAATTTTCAATAATTTTATAAAATCTTCAAAATTTTTCAAAATATCCAAATTTTTAAAAAATTTTCAAAATTTTCAAAAATATCAAAATTATCAAAATTTTCAAAAATTTCATAAAATCTTGAAAATTTTCCAAAATATCCAAATTTTCAAAAAATTTTCAAAAATTTCA
>JAWWML010000062.1:17494874-17516780 GCA_035047165.1 Ormyrus rosae
GCTGCATAAATCAAGTTTGGCTCCCGAGTCATAAAAAATATAGCAATTTTAACCTAAACATTTTTCTCCGTGTATTAATAAAATAGTTAAAAATTCGTTATCAACTTATTTTTAAACAATTAAAGTGTCGTAAAAAATTAAAAGTAGATGGGATACACGATTCGAAAACGATTCGTCAGAAAAAAGAATAAATGATAAAATTACACGATGTGTAACAGATGTTATGAATTTTATCATTTTAATCCAATATTTGAAATTTTTAAATCCTGAAAATTGCATAATTGAAATTAAAACTAAAAGTATAGGTGGGTTAATTAAAATGTTATCTGTAATTAAAAAAAAATAAGATTTTTTAAAGATAATAATAATATAAAATAATTAAACACTAGCTTATTATTATGATGCCGAAACTCGGAACTTTAAATCGATATAAATTAGAAAGATAATGGTGTAGTGGGGATAGAAAATGAATGTTAAATTGCTTATTCGAAAATAATATGCTAAAATGTTTGTACAAAAAAAAAAGAAAAAAATGCAAAGCCTCAAACAAAGAAATGAACGAAGGAACGAAAAGAATAAGCACAGCAGACTAGCTCGCGCGAAAAGCCATTCGTCGCGCGGGAGTCGGTACTTGTCCCGCATTTCTACGATTAACAGCAACGAATTGTTTAATGAATAATTCATTCCGACTCGGCATGTAAACGCCGAGGCTGCAGTCACTGTCCCTTCGGTTCAAGCGACGTTTGACGTTTTATGCCTCTGCATAATCGCTGGCAGCCCCTTCCGCACGTCGCTCTTTAACGCCTTTTTTACGTCCTTGATAATTACGGCGCAGGCTTATGTCTTAATTTGGAGCGGCGGGCGATAATCAGAATTTGCGAGACGGCTCCTCTCTCGAGCACTTTATCATTGGCCGAGTTGTCTTAAGGCATTAGGTGCCCGAGACCTGTATGTAGATTATTTCTATTAGTTATTCATGGAAAATCGATCCGAGACGTGGAGCGGTTAAAATATTTAAAATCAGCTTAATTTTATTTTATGTCGTTTGTGTTTTTGTTAAAAATTCTTCTTCTTTTCAATTCATTAATTTTCGTTGAATATTAATTTGCTTCTAAATAATTTATTATGAAACGATGTCAGAACAGTTCGCTTTTACAGAAGCTATAAGGTACCAGGTAGAACTCAAAAAGAACATTTGCTTAAACATTATTTTAAGCCAATTATTAAAAAAATGTAAAAAAAATCTCCACTAATTAAATATTTTTACTTCTAAATCTCTAAATTCTTTCACAACTATTAATTTTCGAGCAATGTAATGAAAATGTCGATGATGAGGGTTACCCCAATAATCCCAAAGGTATGGAATTAAAAAAATAAAAACTTGCCGATTTTCTTTTTAACAAACGACGTTTCAATATATTTCATCTTTAGGGTATTTAAAACGATCTGAGAAAAACTCTTTGAGAATTAATTTTTATTTTCAAAAGCCTAAGCTACATACCTATGGAACTATCAACATCCAGCCACAAACACAAAAAGTTACTACAAAGAAAAAGTACTCCCAGGAAGCCCAGCGAGAATCAGCCTACTTAAATCGATTTGTCAAGTCGCTTCCGATCCAACAGCTCCCTCTCACATGCTTAGTCGCTCTTGCAGCGCCTATCTGCATAAAAGTATGACCAGCGCCCCAAGTCGTTCTTCCAGCCTGGAATATTTGTCGGGCGCCCCGTTAGATTTGCATAATTTCCGAATCCGCTTCGCCGGCGTCGAAGCGCCAAGCCGATGTGACACATCCGTCTCTCTCTCTCTCTCTCTCTCTCTCTCTCTCTCTCTCTCTCTCTCTCTCTCTCTCTCTCTCTCTCTCTCTCTCTCTGTCGTCGCTTGAACGGGAAATTTAAAATTTACTTGGCAGCACCGAGAAGAACATACGACGACCGTTTGCATGTAAGGACCCGCAGCGCACGTGTCGCTCGAATTTACGCGCCGGGAAATTGCGTGCAAGAGGAAAGTTTGAGGGATCAAATAAATTTGAAAAGTTATGGCTGAGCTAACAGGCAGACTGTTGTTTTCTTAGGTGTTAAGAAGCGATTGAAGCTGGATGCTTGGGAATGAGCTTAGTGTTTAGTATTAAAATTAGTTTGGGGGGAAAGCGTCTACGCGGGTGAAATTTTCAACGTTTCAGAAAGGTTAGCTGAAATTAACTATACTGAAAGAAGCAGTCCATTAGTTGAAATATGATCATAATTGATAAAAAGAAACACTCTATTATGTATGTATTTTATAATTCTTAATTTTGGCAATAGAAATGTTTTTTACGACATTTTAAAGCGCTAATATATTGTTCTGACCTAAAATTTACAGATAAGGAAATAATCGCAGTTATCTATTGAGAAATATTAAAAACAAGGGAAACAATGTTTCTTTGTTAATTCTGTTAACAAGATTCTGCAAGTCTAACTATTAAATTAAGACCTAGGTTATTTTACGATTACTTCTACGATTACTTTCTTCCAAGATGTACAAATGTGAATTTTGAAAAAGAATTTTAAAATTATAAAGTTGGGATTAAATTTTTTCAAAATCTGAATCTTTATATCTTTAATGGAGTCTTCTGTGGAGTTCTTTGCTGAAAATATTAAGGTAACTCAGTTCAAGTTCAATAAGGTCCTCGAATAAGGTAATTACAATTGCAAAATCATTATAGATATAAATTAAAAACTCGTACAGTAGGTAATGATTAAGATACAATAACAAAAAAACTCTAGTCACGATTCAAAGGATTTTGTCGTTCAATGTAGCCATTATAGACGTTCTCCGAAAATTAGAAGCACAAAAGCATCGCAGGCAGTCATGCGCCTTCCAGCTCGCTCGGAGCAAATAAATTCTAACGCAGAAATGCAGCGGCGTACGCAGATGACGGAACTCTTGCGAACAAGCAAATTTGTCTCATCCCTTTTATTTGCCCTTTCATTTTCTTCGCGAGACATCTTCCACGTATCTACTTTTCCGCGCTCACTAAGCTTTGCCCGCGTTTTCAATAACCCATTTGGCATCCCTCGCATGATCTTTTCGGGGTCTTCCTCCCCCCGGCACTGTCGTCGGGTTAGCGAAGGATATTACTGTTTAAATGCCCGGAAAATTGTCCAAATGGCCGCGAATATAATTCCGCGCCTCTCTGAGCTTCTGACTTACGAGCTAAACGTTGATTTTTATTAAAATTTCGCTACCGCCCGCGCCTACGTGCGCTTTACATGCGTAATCCGAATTAGAAATGCGACGAGCTAACGCTAGAAAAAGCTGCCCCGTTGTTTATTGCGCGAGTGCCCGGGAATTACAGACATGTACGTTGAATTTCGTATGAATGAGTGCATGCTCTCATTTGAATATTATAGAGGATGAGACGCGACGGACGGATGGCTGGCCTTCTTTCGTCATTCTTTTTAGACAACGTGATTCAGAGTAGACTGAGAATTGATTTGAGGAGACAACTGCAAATGTAGACTGGCTTATCTTATTTCGGGTATCTTAATACTGTATGATGGAGCTTTAATGCTGGTTTGGTACTTGCACATCGGAACCATTCATTAATGATCGGTCGAATAATCGCAGTGTACATCCAGCGTATGATGTACGGTTGCAGACCCCATTTTCTTCCGAATATTTTCTTGCATGCATAATATGCATTATTTTTTTTCTTCACCCTTTCTTCCACGTTCCTTTTCCAAGAGAGTTTGGAGTCCAGGATAATGCCTAGGTATTTTATCTCTTTTGATAGTGCCAATACCCTTCCTTCAAGTTTCGGGAGTTTGAAGTTTGGTATTTTATATCTCCTCCTGTACAAAATGAGTTCGGTCTTGGTGGGGTTTACCCCCAGTCCGCTTTCACGTACCCACTTAGATAGTTTCTTTAGCGCAGCTTCCATGATTTCGCTAATTGTTGGCAGATCTTTGCCTGTAATCAGAATGACCACATCGTCTGCATATGCTATCATTTTTATTCCTTTCTCCTTGAAGCCTACTAGGATTTCGTTTATGATTGCTAACCACAGCAGCCGGGATAAAACCCCTCCTTGCGGCTTGTTGTCTTCTTGCTGCTGGAGGTGTTTCTCCTGTTGGATGTAATAATTCTGCTTTTTAGCATTTTTATTATCCATTCGGTGATTGTACATTCCACCTCCAGTAATTCTAGAGTTCTTCTGATTGACTTTGTTTTGACTTTATGAACGCTCCCTCCATATCAAGGAATACCACTAGTGTGTATTCCTTATTTTGTAGGGATTTTTCAACTTCGCTTATTACCGCGTGTAGGGCACTTTCCACCGATTTCCCCTTGAGGTACGCGTGCTGCGTTGAGCACTGTTTTTCAATCGGTGTGGTCTCTTTTACATCGGAAAGTAGTATTTGAAAATTATTATTCGTTTTGAAAGGCAGAGCCGCTTGAGAAAAAGTTGCGTGTTTTTCATCATCGTACAGCTACATACAGACTATTTCACACTTGCCTCAAATTGCAATCCCTCCCGTGAACCAACCTTCCTAACAAACCAGCTGGAGCCTCCAAAAAAAAAAAAAAAAAATGAAAAATAAAATCAAAAGCTGGAAATAAGAAGCGTGCATCGAAGCCCAGCAGATCCGAATGAAAAGGCAAGAAAAACAGAGCTCCCTTGCTGCTCAGCCTCCCTGCAATTGCCGGGCGCTTGTCAGCCTCGGCCACCGCCGCACATCTGCGGCTTATCATAAAACCGTGCTTGAGGTCTGTAATTTGTAATGAATACACCTCTAACTAGCCCCGGCACACGTTGACGAGGCTCGACCACCGCGCTCTCGCGTCTACGCGTCGCTATTCATCGGACATTTCAGTGCACCGCAATCCCGATCCGCTGGCGAAATGAAATTATTATCCTTTGCCCGACGAGAGCGACACCCGCGCGTCGAAAACGCGAAAGCAGCCCCTTTGGCAGTCCCTTTAGCTGGAATTTCGCGCCAAAGCGCCCTTTTGAATTTCAGCCCTCGACGTTTGGCTCGCTTTTTTCTATACCTTTTATGCGGATGCGGATCATGGTTCGGCTTTTTTCGCGAGCTGCTTTGCGGATTCGATATTAATTTGAGCAGGCCGCGAAATGACCCTTTAAGAAGGATTTCGGCTGCAACGGATTAGCTATTAAAAGAGCGATGATACTTTTAGAGGTTTCGATGTAGCGCGATGATGCAGTTTTTTTTAACGTTTTTAGGAAAATTTTGGAAACGAGGAAACTATGATTTTTGGACCAAATTTAGCGTAAGTCAGACCAGAAATCGCAAACTATTACTGCAAAACTATTCATAATAAAAATGAACAAATCTTCAGAAATTGCAAATACATTTCCATTGTGTTTGTAATTTAAAAATTAATTTTTACCGTGATAAATGAAATAAGAAATGAGAAAGAGTTACGTTTGGCAAACATCAACGATTTAATTAAAAAATCTATATGTTTAAAGAATTAGTAATTTAAAGAGTATTAAAAAATCAATAATTTAATAAATAAAACCAATTTACATAGCACTTGAAAGCATTTCACTTGAAATCATCTCCGTAAGCTTGTATCGTCATTATTTCAAATCCTCAAAAAAAGCATCGAAAATCCCTCCTCCGCGTCAAAGAAACAATACGTCAGGCGGGATTCCACCCTCGCGATCGCCGGTGTATTTTCAAAAGAAATACGCGTGACATGGCCGTGTCAAAGCGAGTAGCACCCTGAAAAAAAAATCAATCTACACTAAGCATCCTTCCTCCCTCCAACCCTCCCTCACATACACCCTCCTCTGTTTCCCTCATCGAAAAGAAGCCCGTCACGTTCGTAAATAAACTTTTGTTTTTTTCCCCCGCGTCGCGCCCACGCGGAATCGCCGCGCGAATTTCATCTCCTACTTTTATTTTGGTTCTTTTCTCTTCTTTTTTTGGATCTCGAATGCACACGTACCTGCCAAACACTGAGCGGAGCCCTCCTTGTCATAACGCGCGTGTACACAATGTGTTTGCGGAGGCGGAAAAGCGGATGTCCGAAATCAGGTATTGTTTTTTTGCTTTCTTCCTTTTTTTTTTAATGATTGTCTTTATAGGAGGGTGAAGTGGTGCGGGGACATAAAGTGGAGAATGGGCCGTAAATACTGTATAGGATCGAGTTGTTTTGAACTTTGATAAGGATACTTTGTTCTGCAAGAGGTGGTGTAGTTTTGTAAGAGAGGCACGGCTTTTGGGCTATATAAAAACTTTTATAATTTTATTAGCGGGGTTTTGGATAGTAATTTAATAAAAGGAAATTCTGTTTCGGTCAATATTATAGCTACATTTATAAACAAATTAAACCATTTTTGACATTTTTTATTGCATTTAAGTGGCTGATCAATATTAAAAAAAAAAAAAATCTGAACTATAATTGTTAAAGTAAGAGATAAACGTCCTAGTTTTTTTTATAAAACTATGTGCAAAATTACGAATGTTATCTCCATTTGCATGCACAGAAAATTGTTACTCAAATTTCATGCACATGATTAGACTGGCCTTATCAATCTTGCCTGCTCACGAGTTGATCTACCCTTTATAATGTTTGCACATAGTTTTCTAATGATAAAAACTAGGGCATCAATCTTATACTTTCACAAATGGTTCAATATAAATAAAAGCCCTATGACAAATGATAACGCCATAAAAAATAAAAACCATAATAAATAATTATCATCAAACATTAATTATTGGGAAAAAGAGTTTAACTATTGACTGCAAAAAGGTCGGAAGAAGAAAAAGAATTCTGTATAATATAATAAGGGATAAGGGAATTAAGAGATAATTGTAATTCGTAAGAAATTTGGTTCAATTTAATCAAATTGTATTGAATATCCAAGGATATTTAACTTAAATAATAATTTACAACTTCATCTTGATTAGTTCATAAATGTTATAGTTTCTTGCTTACATATTTTTGTAAGATCTAAATTTTTAAAACGTCCCTTTTTAAAAAATAATTATCAGTTTCCTTCGAAAAAGTAAATATTAATTATTCCAGCAATAAAAGGAAGTAATTGTGCCACTAAACCAAATAAAATGATTTAACAAAAAAATAATTATATAACTCTGAGTGAGCAAATAGACAAGTGGTAGAGCGAGAGAAAAAGCAGCTAAAAAGAGATCGACGAAAGGAAGGAAGCGACAGTCCGTAAAAAGGCAAGAGCACGAAGATGCGAGTAAAAGGTGGTCGTCCTCTCGGTTGCGCCCCGCAATTTTTTTCTCTCGGCTCGCGAGCTCTCTCAACTCTCGAGAAAAGAAGAGCGAATCGTCGTTCTCTCGTTCACAAGGAGCGAACTATCGAATTACATGGCGGATCGCGACGAGAATGGCATCAGAATCAAATTCGCCTGAAATTATTTATAATTTCCATTACTCCCTGCTGAAGAATTTTTGATTGATGTAGGAGAAATGTCCAGTCAGCGGAATTCTATTTCGTATGTAATTTAATTCCTAAGTTCAGAGTGATATTTAATATCTGCAGCTTATTATTTTTATGTGGAAAATATTTATCATACTATCAACTCTTTTTTCAAGACGGTGATTTAATTTCTTTTGCATTTGATAGATTTAAAGTTTGATTTTATTCATGTACTGAGCGAGATTCACAGATAACAATAGTAATAATTAATCATTTTTATTTGCATCTTGATTTTTTGATATTATTAATAATATTATTATTATTAATAATAATAATAATAATAATAATAATAATAATAATAATAATAATAATAATAATAATAATAATAATAACAATAATAATAATAATTAATAATAAGAATAATAATAATAATATGACTGTACTATATTATATATATATATATATATAATCGGTCTTTTTCAATGATCAACTAGACGAAAAAAATAAGTAGTTTATCATTGAAAAAGACCGATTTTTTACTAACAAGGAGAGTCCACGACCTTTGGATCACGGATTTTCTTGTAATTTCTGGATATGTTTTTTAATGTTTAACTGTTTAAAAGTTATAAGTGATTCAACAAAAATCGATTTTTCATCAATTTTCGCTAAGAGCTTATAACTTTGAAAAAATCGAGCATGAAACGGAACGGAAGTGGCTTCTTTTTTATTTTAACATTAAAAAACATCCAGAAATTACAAGAAATTGTAAAGTACTGTAACTCTCGGCATTTGAAAGGTGAGATGAACTCCTATTGATTAAAAAAAATTTTGCCCAAAAATCTTTATTTGTTCCAAAGTTATAGTCAAACAAAGAATAACCGTTGAAATAAACTAAAATTATGTCAATGAATTTTTTATGCTATTTTAATGATAATTCTTTGTTTGATTATAACTTTGGAACAAATAAAGATTTTTAAGCAAAATTTTTTTTAATCGATCGGATTTGATCTGACCTTTTGAATACCGGGAGTTAAAGTACTTTACAGTTAACTGTTTAAAAGTTATAAGTGATTAAACAAAAATTGATTTTTTTTTTAGATCTTCGGTAAAAGAGCTCATAACTTTTGAAAAATCGAACGTTAGACCGAATGGACGCGGCTTTCTTCATATTTTCACATTAGATACATATCCCGAAGTTACAAGGAAATCCGTGATCCAAAAAGGGTGTCCTCTGCGAGTGAGCTTGAAATTATAAATTAATGTAAAATAAGTAGTTGAAGATTTTTACCCTAAGCTTAACCGAGATCCGAATTGACATTACCAAAGTTACCAAAATCTCCATCTAGGCAAGATGATCCCACCTCATCATCATCCCTGGAAATGCGTTCCCGATTCTTTCCCCGGCCAAAAGCGAGCTGCTAATCCGAAAGTCCCGCGTATTAAATTCATAACAGAGATCGACAAAGAGCGAGAAAAAGAGAGAGAGAGAGAGAAAGAGAGAGCGCGCTGTGCAGCAAAGAGAGTAAGAGACATCAAAAGGAGAGAAGGGGGTACATCCCTACATCGGCAACCGAATATGCTCACCGCGCGTTGGAGCAGGAGGCGACATCCAGGGGGTGACGCGCGAATGGTGGGGGCAAAGCGCGCGGAGTCAACCCAGGGGGTGGGGGTGTTGGTAGCGCCGCGGAAAAACGCTATTGGGGGCTTGGGGGGTGGGAGCGAGTCGCTGGCTGCGCGCGCCTCCAACGCGAGGGCCACTCCCGATATCCGCGCACGCACAAAGGGGGATTCCTACCCCCCACTCTACTGTTGAGCGCCGGAAGGACGAGTACGACGACGTGCGCCTCGAAACTCAGTTCCTCGTCCGCTACCGTTCAGTCAGCACCTCCACGTCTCCTCTCCTTATTCCGGTATCTCCTGCGAGCAGCGCACTTAGTTTTGGTAACCCTTCGAGCCGGTTGCGTGATAAGACTGCAGGAAGGAAGCTCGATTTCCTGGAAAAGCTTTTGGGAAACGATAAGTAGCTTGCAAATTTTTTATAAACCAATTAGATTTATTATTTTTTTTTTTTTTCGTTGTTTTGAATAGTAAACATTTGCTTGGGATACAAAAAGTTTCGATTACGAAACTTGTTTACGTTCAATGAATATTTATTAGTTTTGAATAAATGATTTTTCAAATGTCGAGTTAAATGCTCGATTTAGTACAAATTGGGTTTAATTTCATTTTCATTGCAAGCAAATTTTGTTTTAATTCTTTCGTATGGTAATCAAATTTTGCTCTGACCAATTTATTTGTTTTATTCTCCGTCATAAAAGGTTTTTCATACGCATAAAATTTTTACGCGACATAATATAACGTTACGAAGAGAGAATCAATTGAATAAAAATTCTTTATATTTTTCTGCTATACGGAATTTAATTACATTCATTCAATACTTTCCAGAGAAATGCATGAAAAATTACAGTCTGATATAAAGTCAAAATTTTGTCTGAATACGTATAGTTTCATCAATTTCTTTTTATTTCGGTACTGTATCTCTATTATATCAAATATGTTTGTTCTTTCAAACTGCGATTTCATTTGATATTTCAACTTTGAAGTCGCAATTAAAACTTGTTTCATAATTCCATACATCACAAAATAAATACCTAACTAAGGCAAAAAAAATTTTAATTTATTATTGCTGCCTCGAGTTATCATTTTAAAATAAAAATTGGAACTTTATCAGAAAGCCACTATAGAAAGATATATAGGAATAAAACTACAATTTTTTTTACGAATTGATTCATTAAAAACTTTCGTTAAACTCCGTTATTATCAGCAGCATTTTAAAAATAAAAATCGATTTTCAATAAAGGTCAAAGCCTTCGTTCCAACCAACGCAGTTACTAAATCAACTCTAACTTCCCGCAAAATAAAACCGTAATCGGTCAAAAACTAAGCAGTTCAAAAAATACGTCGAATCGAGCACCTGTCCGACTGTTGCATGCATGCGGGCTCGGAACACACGTGGCGCGTCTCACTTCCTCGCTCCGCAGTTGAAATATGAAAGCTTTCCCGTGAGCCTTTTTCTCTTCGTCAGCAGAAACTCGCGGGATGGGGGGGGGGGGGGCTCCTTGACGGACGGGACTCGACCGCGCCGCGCTTCCAACGATCGTCTGCGGGATGATGCTGTCTTGGCTGGGATGGATTGGCTGACCAGACTGGTGAGTAACTACTGGTGTTTCTTTGGGTGTTTCTGAAGTGTGCAATTGTGTGCGATTTATTAATTTTATCATGTATTAAAGGTAAACTAGATGTGGAATTTTTAGGTGGAAAAAGTTTATTTGCAAAAATAAGAAAAACTCGACTCGTAATAAAATGTTAATAATGATAATGCCTGTGCATTAATCTTAATAATGTGGCTTTATGATAAAAATCACAAAAACGTTTTGTTGCAACAATTTGCAAACGAATAAATTAACTTCAGACAAAAGAATAAATTAGTTAGAGGTTTTTTACAAGTCATCCACCATTTCATCATAATTGAGTCAACCCGGTGCCCGGGGCAAAAATTTCTCCCGCAAAGACTGCAGTTCCACAGGAACCCTTCCATTAAAATCAGAGTACTTTTTAATGAATTTCTCGCGGAAGCCAAATTTTGGTTATTACCCTCTCACATAAAATTACTTACTCCCCCCCCTCTCTTCACTTGCAGCGATGTTTGCGATACAGCTGTACCGTAAACCTTTCTGGAATGTTGTATAACTGTTTCGAGGGCAGAAAGAACAAGTTCGCAACTGCAGTTACAGAATGATTGTACTAGGTAATTTTGCGGTGTACGCGGCTGAAAATAATAACAGCCCTCGGTAAAGAATGTATTCAAAACGTTTCGAAATTTCAAATATGATGCAGAAAATTCCACGGGTCCTGGTTATGACGGCAGCAATTTTGACGATGAATTCTGAATTTCGATCGTTCGCGGACGATTTTTCCCGTTTACTCAATTATCTCCAATTAGAGATGTGGTAATCGTAAATTCTTTTTATCAGTTTAATGATAAATTTAAAAACTGCAGTTATATGAAAAGAAATTAAATGCCATGGTTAAAATAAATATATACAGTAAAAAATCCCGAAGAGGAAAATAACTTGAATTTTGAAAAAGGTATATTTTATCATTTTTTGAAATATATTTTCCTCCCTGTGAATTCATGGAAACCTTGCAAAAACAAATTCCTCAATCATCAAATTTGATTTTTACAGAGTAACAAATTTCAAAATACTTTTAAAATATTGGATAAAATAATAAATTTACTGAAATGGAATAATTTCCATACGACGATTTTAGAGCATATTTATCAATAAAGCTACGCATCGACGCGCTTAAATTCGTTCTTGAAATATGGAGAATAATTGCATTTTGCATTATGAGAGCAAAAATGGTCTCATTTTATAGGTTTACCACGGTTTTTAACGCTTTAATAATAGCCACAATCTTTTTATAGCTTTAATAAATTGTGAAAATACGTTGAAGCTGTTTTAAGCTTGTCACACGTACGTACCGTTATGCTCCGTAATGATATTCAGGGTTATTATTATAGCCATTTATAGTTTGAAATTCTTGTCAAAATCCTAAACGAAGATAATAGGATCATTCATTTTTTCATAAATTCAGTTATTTTTGCTTGTTTTGAATAAAAAAATGTTTTCAAAGTGTTTTCATTTGTTTTTAAAGTGCCGAAATTGTTTTTGTTTTTTAAGTATTTTGAAATCTAAGTTTCATTTCGCAATGTTTCTGGACGAACCTTTGAAATACGTACTGCAGCAAAAGCTATGAGCAAGAAAATCTGTGCCATTATGAATATTGTCTCGACAGGGAAATCCTTTTAAATTTAAAATTCTATTTTTTTATTTTGAAAGGATTTTCTTGTTGGAATAATATGATTAATTTAACAGATTTTAGTATAAAAAATGTACCTTCTCACGTAGTTTTAGCTTTAATATATACTCTAGTTATTCACTTCATTTTTACTGTAAGGATTAAAAAAGAAGTTGAAATTCCAAGTATTTAAGTTTTGTTATTCAATTTATTAGGAAATACTGACTTTACAAAATTAGCGAAAAACAAGGAGTATTAAGTTATACTAAAAATTCATGAATACATATTCGCAGAATGTTTTAAATTTTTACTTCGAAATTTCGAAAGAGATAATCAATAATGTTGAACGAAAATGAATTTTATATAATTAGTTATATTTTCAACTGCAAGTGTCAAAAAGATTTATTTTTTAATCTTTAACGCATGAAAGTAATAATTATTTTTGAACGCTTGCCATTTATAAACAAAAATTTTATTAAACAACTTTTAGCAATACAAATTTTAAATCCGCAGTAAACAGTACAATTTATCGAATAAATTTTGGATTCGTTCAAATTGCTTTTAATTTAAGTAAAATCCATATGCTCAAATTACAAGAATTAATTTTTTTATGAATTTACATTACCCATAAAAGCTTAAAAGTAATATATAAGCTGTTTAAAATTTAGTCCATTTGTTTTCATTATTACAAAATTATATTCAATATAAACAGTTTCAACAAAGTAAAACTCATATTTCAGCTATAAAACAATCTTCTCGTCATATGTTTCAATCACTTCATTCTATTATTACCACTACCTCAAAAACAAAATAATCCCGAAATTACAGAGAAAGCCTTTAAAAATGCGTATTATTCCGGCACAAAAAAATTTTTACTTTATTTCTAACCTTCTTATTCCTTTGACAAAAGGAGAAATCCTGACTCATATACATAACCCAATCCAAAAATATAACGATCACAAGAAGAACCACCGAACGCCCAAAGAAACTTGTATACTTCAGCGTCTGAAACCTGCTGCGCTTTGAAGCGAAAGCTCAAAAGGCTCCTCTCCTCAGCCTAAAGTCGAAGGCGTCTAAAAAAAAAGCACAGCTCTCCAGGCAATCGTCAGTCGCGATATCTCAGGAATATCCGTCGCTCGCGATAAGCATATCTCTGGCTTAGCTCGCTCGAGATTAAAGAAAATCGATAGCTCGACTCGGCGGAGGGGAGGGAGAGAGAGAAAGAGAGAGGAAAAGCCACAGGTGTACTCCTTGTGTCGCTCGGCGCTTTTTGCAATATATATATATATATATATATATATATATATCTGCATGGGGCGCAACACGTGAGAAACTTTTGCCTCCCACCGCTGCATAAAAGGCGATTTCTCGAGCGACCCGAGGCGGAGATTTCGCGAAATTAAAAATTGCAGAGAAGCTGCGGCGGCAGCGATTGTAAATCTCGAATAAGCTGAACTTATGCACCGCCGCCGCTGCTATCGGCAAACTTTTATTTTTCTCCTTCTTTTTTTCTCTGGAGAATACTTGCGAAATGGTTCTTCTTCTTCTTGCTACTTTGATGCGGCGAGTTATTTGTTAATTAGGGAACCGAAGAGGCTTTTCTTTTTACGGATTTTCCTTATCGATTTCGAGACGTTGCCATTACTTTTTAGAATTTAGAATTGGGGCTGAATCGATGGGTGCGCGCGCGTGTGTGTATTTATTAGTAAGGAGGCGAGGGCCTTTTTGAGGATACTAAAAGAAACGGTTGTGTCATTCATAAAAGCTTTCATTACCGTAATAAAAATTTTTTATAGCTGTAATATCGAGTCATATTGCAGTCCTGGAGATTCACATCAGAATAGTGATTTATCGCAATATATTTTTCAGTTTAGCATTGAAATTTGACACTGGTAAAGTACGAAACTGCAGTATAAAAAATGAGAATTTCAATAAAAAAGAAAGAAAAAAAAAGAAAAAACAGTATTTTTTTCTAGAAAAATCTGATTCCGGCAAGAGTTTCCAAGCCCCGTTAAATTACTAAAAAAGCTGCATCGACTATCGCTCAAAGTAACAGAAAAAAGTCTCTCGTGCTAAAAAGCTGCGGAATCGAGGAGCGGCGGAGGAGTAGAAAGGCAAAGCAAAGAATAAGATTTTGATATGCCGCAGGCGCGCCCTCTAGTATGAAATTACCCGGCCGCACTCGGAGTTAGGGGCGGTTTTGATACTCCCTCGGCTCGTCGCCCGACTACGACGACGGGGGCGATATTTTCCAATTTTCTGGGCATTTAGGATACGCGACTCAGTGATTCTCGAGTATTATACGCCTAACATCCTCCCGCGAAAGCTGCTTTCTGATCTCCAGTGTGAAATTGCTTTACGTTTGCCTGGCTGGTCCCGAGCTTTTTAGATTTTTGTTGTTCTCGTCGAGGTTATTCAAAGCCCCCCTCCTTCTCTCGATTTAGCGTAAAGAAAACGTGCGCTGATAAAGTTCCTCTTTTTTCGGCTTTTGCGTCCTCTGTTTTTGCTCGGATGTTTTTGGACGGAAGCGAGAGCGGCGTCCTTTGTAAGGGTTAATTGGTTCGCGCGGCCCGCTTTGCTGGGAGGGAAACAGGAGGGTACGGTCGAGTGCCATTCAGCTCGCAGCTCGACTCACGAATCTCGCTGGTTTTGATTCGGCGCGGTATATTAGATCGTTTGCGCTGCGATACGGCGATTTAACTAAAAACTTTCACGGTTAAAGCTATGTTAAAGGGGAAAATTAATGACGTTTTTCGAGAGTCGAATCATTTTGATCGTTGAAATTGATATTTTTTGGAAGGAATTTTGTTATCTGCTTGTAGTTTGACCTCAAAAAAGATTAAGTTCTGTCAGATATTCGGAAATCTCATCATTTAGAATGTTTATTATCTCGTTAGACTTTGCCAAGTTACGGAACTTAATTATTTTAATCTTATTTAAAGTTTAGCGTTACTTTCAAACGATAAAAATGAATAATTCATTCTTTGATAAAGAAAGTTGCACGGTGATTGATGAATTTTAAATGAATCCTTCAAAAAAGTATAAGTAATTTCCAAAATATTGCTAAAAGTTTATAATACTCATTGGCTATAAAATAGAATTTAAATCGAAAGATTCTACCCCGTAAATAATAATCTAGTAAAATTTGCCAAAAAGTAAATTTAGGTAACAAAAAATAATTGTGCGATCGTCCGCATATTGAAAAAGCTCTGGCAAACGGGAAAACCTGAAAAGTTTTCAGAGAAAGGTCGTTTATTGCATTCTGAACTTCCAAAGGAGAAACGAACAATCATTCGTTAGTTCTTAATATGAACTCTAATAAAACTCTAGTCAATCAATTTTGTATTATTCCGATCGATTAATTGGCGTCCGCTGTGTGTCGCGAACTCGAATTTTCTGTGAAACTTTTTCAAATTAAGCCAATTAAATCGACATACTCGACTCTTGTATACGCACGAATTTCGTCTATTACACGCAAAGCCGGCAAAGGGAAAATCAATAAAATAAAGTTCCATCTGCTTTTAACGTTTGCTTTTTTCCTCTTGCTTGAGAAAGCGAGGGTAGCTTCCAAAACCTAGAACAAATATGGGCGCGAGTCGTAATTATGCAGCGAATTACGTTTTATAATCGCCGAGGACAACCGCGGTGGAAACGAATTTTATCGAAGTTTACCTTTCGAAGTACTAGTAACTCTTGTTGTAATAATAAAGTATTTTATATTTAGTCAAGTATATCTGCAGTATATTATTGACAATTGTGCATCTACATAATCGATGTAAGGGAGTTTTAATTAAAAATTTTATGCTTACATTTTTTATAATCACCAACATGAAAATGCCAATATTTGTAAAAGTAGTTTCATTTTCTATATATGTCGACATGAACGAAGATTAAACTCGCAGTCCAAGCAAAACTCTTTGTACGATCTATATTAACACCCAATCATTATTTCATTTATTACTTTCATCCCTTAAGTTTAAAAATCTTTTAATAAATTCTACATCGATGCATCACGCTTTTCGACTATAATTCAGGAGCATTACGAGGAATTAAAAATTTCTCCTATTCAGAAGACGGGCAATCCATCGTCCGGCCACCCCGCTCTGCTCTCTCGGATGATAGATCGGCAAATATATATCTCCTCGAACTCTGCAGCGCCGCTATCTTCGATCGATCGACTTAGTTTGCCAGAGAAAGAAAAAAACTAAAAAGAGCAGTTTGCAGAATGAAGTCGTAGTAACGCTAAAAAATTCAATTAACGCATTTTATCCTGCGGCCTGGTTTTGGATTGCCTTTCTGCTGCCCGTTTGAGAATGTTTCGTTTAGAACCGTGAATCTAATCGTTAAATAAACAATTGTTTATTTAACAATTAATACTGCAATGTTAAAATTAAAATTGTTAAAATTAAAAATTATATCATCAGTTTGTTTACCTCACGGTAAACGCTCCACTTAGCTCTTCTCGAGACAAGGCTGCTTGTCAGTCCGAAATTTTCGGAAACATTTCAAAAAAATGTTTGCCGGATTTTTCGGTGGTGGGAATCGAACTCGTCGACCGCGATAACCCCTACAGAAACCAACCAAAAGTAAAAATACGTGTTCAACCTGCCGACTATATATAGTAAACTTTATCGCTAATACCCGAAAGGGGGATGCGACATTAAATAGCTAATATAAAAAAAGATACTTTATAACCTTCTTCATTTTGCAACTCAACGCAACCCTTATCAAAGCATTAGCACCGATTGTTCAATCTATAACATCACAGCGATAAATGCTGCAGATAACATTGCGTCAAAAAATTGTCCACGCGACGACAAAAAAAGCAGGTAACATATAACGCACTTTATTACGACAATTCCCGCATGAAAACAAGCCTCGCAGTTATTCTAAAAACGAAAATCAAACCTCCGCGGAAAAAGCAAATCTAATTTGGTGTACAGCAACCACCAGCAGAGCTGCAAAATTCGTTTAAAAACCGGAAAACCTGCGCACCCCATATAACGGAATTGAGCCCCTCGATTAATGCATCCGTGTATATAAACGCGCGCACTGAGCCAATATTTGACGCCATGAGAGATGCAGTTGCCGCCAGACACGCGCGCGTCTGTATTCTTGTTTGCGGGTCCCAACTATTCGACCCCTCGAATTTCGCCCCAATCGAGCCGCTTACTTAATAACTCGGCTGCTGTCTCTTTCATTATATCCTCGCGATACGCGACTTGCAGGAGGACGCTGCGTTTGACGGAGGGGCTTTTTCGATTGAGAATTTCCGAGAAGGCTCGAGAGGTTTGTTCCGAGGTGTCTTGTTTGAAAAGCGGAGTGGGTAGTCGAGTTTAATTAATTGATTCTAAAGCGGTTTGAATTGGTAATTTTTTGTTGGGAGTTTGAATTAATAAATAAATTAAATGGAACGTGACTTTGGTTGAGGTATTGAAATGGTTAATTGAAAATTGATTTTAAATGAAAACTGTCACATGTATTACTCAATACCTTCAATAACAAAGCTTTGTAAAAACAAAGTTCGAAATGTTGAATAACTTGGACATTTTTTTGAATGAAAATTCATGCTTTTCGCATTCAAAACACGAAATGGCAATTGAACTTTTATTGCTTCGTAATTAAAGTTACTTTTTATTAAAATAACAGAAGAAATATATCATCATCGTCGTTTTAATAATTATTGCCACTTGACATTACATACATGGATTCGCAAGAAAAAAATGAAATCTCTTAACATTAACTCTCCCGCTTCGAATCCCCATTAAATTTTCATTAAACAAAGCCAAAAAACACGCACCCTAAAATTACACCCCCCTGCCCTCTCCCAATTCCGAAAACGAGTTTGATCACTCGCGAAAAAAAGCGTGTCCAGGAGTACCCGTCTCCAAAACGAGTCTCTGGAGAATGATCAATAAACCTTGTTTACATAAACACGTATCCATCATTCTCCGGCCCTCAACTCCCTCTATTTCTCCCCCTTTATCGCGGCATCTACGTCTCTCATTTGGTTCGGTAGCTTAAATAATTAACCTAATTGTTTGCGGAGTCGCGTGAATCCGCGCTCCCGCGAGTATACACACGTAGTGGCTGAACTTTTTATTGGCACGTTACATGCGCCGGGGCGGACTACCATATCAAATGGATTAAAGCAAATTAAGGGGAGCTGTGGTTAATTTTTCTTCAGATTTGATGCATCGATGAGCGAGCAGTTTGGAGGAGGACGGATTGGAACGTTTTTTAATTACTTTGTTGAAGGTTACAGAGGTTTAATTAAAAGTACATGTTTCTCGTTGGCTTGCTAATGAAAGTTTCATTAAGAGTAAACTAATTATTGCTGAATTAAAAGGACGATTGTAAATTAAATGTACTTTTTTCTACTTCTGGAATTCTTCTTCTAAATTCTGGAGCACAAACATTTTTCCCAATGAAAATCATTAAAATAGTAATTATTTAATATATCGGCACAAAGATCCTCTTTATTCCTTCTATTAGGGAACACACTCTTAAAATATCAAGCTCCGCCTCATAAGTTCAAGTGAAAACAATTAGGCACAGACCATAATACCTTCTATCCAGCCAAGTTTCGAGTGAACGAACCCAATATATGCCACGGTAGTCGACTTATTCGCTTTGGAATATTGTTTCCAGTGAGCTTTCCGGGCGCCTCCCTCTCCCCTCCAGCCTTGTGCTCTGCTTTAGGAGTTCTTTTTCCACAAAGTTCGTAATAAGAAATTCTTGGCGGTTATCGTGCTGAATATAAATGCGCGAGGGTGGGCCCGACTTGCACTGAAATTTTCAATAAATTCATAAGTACATTATGCGGTTATTACGAGTCGGATCGTGTATTCCGGGTTTATATTCTAGGAAAGGGGAAGGAGAGGGTGACGACGCGCGTTCTTAACTCTCACGCGTCGGCTGGCCGGTTGCACTAAATGTTAATTACCTTTTTTGGGAGGACGCTTTTGTCGGGAATTTTAAGCACGCAACTTTATTAAGGGCCGAGTTAAATGAAAATTTTCCTGTATTAGGGAGTTTATGTCTTTTAAATAGTTCGCCGGATGAACATTGTTCTAGCTGCTGTTTTGGGCTTGATTTTTAATTTAGAATATTTTCGTATTATTGTGCAATAAAGGCTCCAGAAATTTCTACAAAATATAGCCGTGACGAAGTTCTTTGTTGCTCAAATGAGAAAGAAATTATAAATTTGACTGCGCGAAATTCTTTGTACTTCCGTAATCTTTTCTACTTTATTTCTTTATTATATAAAAATAAAAATAAAAATAAAAATAAAAATAAGAGCAAACGCGAAAGCAACCGTTTTAACTAGTCTTTTCGGCAAGTAGACTGAATTACCCAGAGGCGGTTTCCCGGTGAAAAACGTAGCGCAGAGCACAAGGACGGCAGTTCGCCCGAAACTTCATTAAACCATTAAAGAATTACGAAATTCCGGGCGTAAACGAGGCGTCGGTCGGCGAAAAAAAAAGTCTCGGAATGAGGATTAAAAGTGGTCAAAAATTAAAAATTAAATTCTTATCTCGGCGACAAGTGGCGGGAGTCGAGAAAAAAAAGGACTGGCGCAAGACTCTGTTGCTCTTAACCGAGGCGCTTCTTAATCCGCTGCGGGCGTTGCAATTTCTTCCCATTAGACGGCGCGAGAAGCGCTTCTCGCGATTAAATATTTGCATAATCCCGAGCTCCTGTTATATCATTTTCACCGGCAAGTGTGGGAGGCGAAGGTCGCGGTTTTAGTTTCGCCGAATTCGCCACTTCGCACACACAGAGCTTCGCACCCCCGCGGTGGATTTCCGTAAATCACCGAAGCGCCGCTGCGAGATTCTTGGATTCTGCAAGGTGGTGGACTGTGCTTACAATCATTTGTTTATATTTCGTAAATTTTCTGGACTAAAAATCAGAATCAAGTTAGAAACTTTATTTTCAAATGGAATAAATGTATCTTGTACGATCTAGTATCAGTGTAAATGGTATCTCCTACTGAGTCTTAATTGTATTTATTTATAGAAGGCTAAGGATCGGCAATATAGATTATCTAGTACAGAAAGGTTAGTAGTCACCTTTATTTACATTTATAAGATAATAAAATTTAATTAGATTTTGTAAGAGGTTAAAAAATAAGTCCAAATAAATATTATATAGCAATAAGCATGGAGAGAAAATGAGACACAAAATGATACCTCGAAACACACGAAGACATATCCCAGGTTGAAAAATTTAGAAAGACATCTTCCTACGCTTCCAGTAGACCGAAAGCGCGAAGAGGCCGTCGAGCAGGTAAAAAGTCCGCTCTCCGAGGCAGCTCCAAGGTGCCCTCAGCGGGCAAACAGAGTCTCTCTCTCGCTTCCTTTAGCAGCGTCGACTCGAGAACGGTTGCTCGGAAATTGCTCGGGAGCACTTTGACGCGCTGTTGAGCTGCCGCGCCGCTGAAACTTGGACGCATGCCGAGCTTTCGAGTGTGCGCGATGCCTGCGCCAACTCCTCGGCTGCGCAAAAGCCGAGATAATGGATGATGTCGTCTTCTTTTTCCTTTGAGCATTTTTTCCGTCTTTTCGTTCGAAATCGAGAGGCGTAGGGCTAATCTTTGAATTAATATTGACGCCGAGGCCGATATTGGATGCTATTAGATAAGGGCGATAGCGTCCAGTTGTCGATTAGGAAGTTTGAATCAATGAATGAGTTGGTGTCATGGGAATGTGACCGATAGTTAGTATATTTAAATTTATATCTACGCGTTTTTTAATAAAATAATTAATCCGTATGAATGCTTGTTAATTAAATGATTCGCAGATAACTTTTTCATTACAAAAAGGAGGAATAATGAATATGAAGTAAGTTGTCGATAAAGTAGCAAGCTATATTTTTATAAATAAAAATATTCACGATTAATTTTTCAAATCTTATTAAAGTTCTCTTATCATTTAATTAATATTTTTATCTGTTATGTTAAGCAACAGGCATATTTTTAATAAATTTTTTTAAAAAAACTTGTCGTTCCCTCAAGAAGATATCAACCTAAATCAAACTAAAATCTTTCCTCTTTTTATACGATTAACAGGCAAAATAGAGCCTTTGAACAATATTCGAAGCCCGGTAGTCGTTTTAAATTTTCGCGTCGTTGCATTTGAGTCATTCCACTTATTTGGACGGACGTGCAAGTTTGCCTTTTCTCTTTTGCCTCGAAATTCGCTGCTGAATGAAATGAAAAATGATCTAGCAGGTTTACACTCCGATGTAAAATTCACTCTGACCTGCTTTGGTTTTCATTGATTTACATGAAAAAGATTGTAATTTGCTTCTAACTTGTAATGTAATTGTTTTGTGTCAAAAAACAAACCGTACACTGGTGAAATTACAATGTCTATGATAATAATGAAAATTATGTCATTCGGAAGCTGGCTTTGTACTCGACACAACTGCGATCAAAAGTTTCCAGACTGATTATTTCCATAGTTATTCTATTTCAAGAATTAAAGCTCTCATTGTTCAAACTTTTATTGTTAAATGTATTTGAAATCCATACAGTATTAAAGCTCTCCTTAGCTTGTTGCCTACACTGAGAGAAAAAAACGAGTAAGAATTACCATTTTTTTATAGTAACTCAAGATATCGGGTGTACGATTTTAA
>JAWWML010000062.1:17516880-17528015 GCA_035047165.1 Ormyrus rosae
TTTTTAATAAAAGTTTTCATTAAATAAATAAACATAAATATAATTTAAAAAATTTATAAAAAAGTAGCGATACAAACTGTGAGTAATAATCTACATCATTTAGATTCATGAATTTTACGCAATCAGAACTAAAAAAAAAAAAATCTTATGCTGCCTTGTTTGAATCTTTTAATAGTAAGTATAAGTATAATCTTTTATGTAAGTAAATTTTTAAACAAACTTATGTTGCCATTCGTTTTAGTAGCTAGAATAGTAAATTATCCTACAAATGTTTTAAATTCTTTACAAAAAATATAATAATTTATATAAGTTAAAATTTTTTACTACCCTGCATAGTAAATATCAAAATTAAAAATTGTAGTTAATTAGAAAACTATAGTAAATATCTTTATTTTCCTTCTGATATCTTGCATTACTAGTGAAAATAGTAATTCTTGCTAGTTTTTTTCTCTCAGTGTACTAAACGACCTAACTAAGTTTAAAATACACCCGGAATGTTTTTTAACCTACGTCTAATTCATACTTCTTTCTAGCCAACAAAATCCGCCGGCAAAAAACGCGAAGTTAACGATTCGCAGCTGGAAAAAACGATAAAATCTCGCTTGAAATCCTTCCGAAAAGTTCGAGCCGGGCAAAACAGCCGGAGCAAAGCCATAAATCCACGTCGGCTCGGTCCATCCTTCATTTTTCCCGCACAAAGTGACTTTAATAGAGCGCGATTACCGGCAATATGCACCGGCGGCCAGAATAAAAATCCTCCGGGGCGCGACTCAAAGATGCGAATCAATTAACCGGGATTGTTCGTCGGCTAATCATCGGCGCTGCCTTTGAGAGATCGCATCCATAGCCATTCATATGCGTACTTTGTGGGTGTATCCCAGTCCGCTCTTATCCGATGTAACGAGTCGAGGCATTTATCGGAGCGGCGCGGCCGAATGGAATGGCGGGATTATGTCTGCAACAGCCTGACGCAGCTTGTAAATACCTCGACGGAGCGGAGTGCTGCCCGCTGAAATTAATATCCTACTGTGAGGCATTCGTTATTAATATTGTGACGACGCACTTGCAGCCGGTGTCGTGAATTTCTAGGGGGTCGAAGCAACTTTTTCATTGCCTACTGTTTACTTTGATTTATATTTTCAAAATTTTAGAGATGCATCTGCACTCTTGGTTTATTGGTAGATAAAGAGTTTAGAGTGGATGGATTCGGCTAGAAATTGCTTTAAACGCACTTCGTATAATCCTCAAAGTGAAGGACGGATTTCACACTGTGAATAGCGCTGAAATAATTGGGCCAGTTTAAGAGGTTAAGCGTTTTAAAACTCTCGTTTTGGTGCGTTTTCACCAGCTTTTTAAATTTACGTGAATGCACGCTTTTTATAAAACATGATACTTATGTCATCTGGAGTGAAAAGTTTGTTTTTTGCATTTCGCTAATCAAAACTGAACCAGCAATCCGGCTTTAATTAAAACTAAAATTGTGGATTGCAATTAAATAATCTGAAACTGTTTTAATTATACAATCAGATCATCCATGGCAAATTTGTTTTTAATTATTACGTAATTCTGATATACCAAATTGCAATATCATTGAGGCTTGTTTACCAGTACCTACTTCTCTAGATTTCAATAGATTTCACAAGTTCATGACTCCGCCAAAAGATTATTCCAATAAATGTTAAATATTGTATTGATCGCAATGTACATGTTCCCGGACTGTTCAAATTAATTTATTTATCTCCGTTGTTGATTTAAAATTTCGACTTATTACTTATTGACTCGTGAAGGTAGTCCTGTTTTCAGTAAATTATTACCATTGAAATTCGCAATCGATTCATGACTGCAATTAATTCACCGAGAATCAGTGCATATTTTCTTTAAAGTATTAATTAATTAAGTAGAAATAAAAAATAAAGATTGAATTTTTTTATTAAAAATAGTTAGTAAAAAAGCAGTAAATTTACGATTACCTAATTCAAATAAATAATTTTATATTCTCAAAAATAAGCCATGAAACCTGTGCTTAATAATTATTTAACCATCTAAGCCACTTTTCTAAGAATAATCTCAATATCTGCGTCTGGAATAAATCGTTCTACTCTAATACGAGCACACCCGCGAGTCGTCTTTCGCCTCACCTTAAAACCGTCCATATACAGCAGACGGAATATATGGCGGAATGTCGCCTCGGAGGAAAGCTGTTATTCCTCGGCGCGCACGAGACTATCGTTTATACAGTGTTCCACCCTTTTTCTCCGAGTTCCTGCGAATAGCTTTTATTTGCCCCGGCATTAAGCAAGTTTTACATCGCGCCGCTTTAGACTTTCAATATATTCAGGATGCTTTAGTTTATACTCGGAGCGAGGGAAAAAATTGCGCCTTTAACGCGCGCGATATTCGTCGTTCCTCCTGCCGAAAAAAGGAAGGAAAGCGCGAGTAAATCACATTTTCTTTCTACGACTGTCGTTCAGAGGCGAGGTTCAGGCGGCTTTTATTTCTCGGCTGGGGGCGAACGCGCGGCTTATTGCTATAACGTTAAAAACCGCGAGATTGAGTCGAGAGAGAAGCGAGGAATTTAGTGCCACCTTTATGCACTGAGTTAATCGGTAATTTTCGTTTCAAATCTACCGAGCGAGGCAGTGAGTTAAGGAGCAATAATATATTTAAACGTTGCTGCTGTTATTTTCTGCAAAGTATTATGCCATTTGTTCTGATAGTTGGCTTATATATGTATAATATAAAGTTTTAAAGAAGCATTAAGTAATCCACAATTGCCGTGATTTCAATCGTTATTAAATCTTTTAGACCATTATTAGTCCTTCGTTCAGCGATGAGCGAGGTTTAATTCGTTACGACTTTTTCTAAGAATTGAATTACAATATTCCACAAACATAATGTAACGTAGTTACATAATTCCGTAATGCCAAGACGGAATAATTTTTCACCTGCATAACTCGAGAAAACTGTAACAACTGCCGGCAGTCTCAATAATTCAGGAAAAAATCGATAGCCCATCCAAGAATTAATATTATCAAAACAGTTGACGCTTTGGCGGACGATAACGAAATATTTCATTGCATGAAAAATTTCTAAGAAAGAATCCATCGACACGCTGCGGATAAAAGTTTTTACGGAGTCGTACCCTTGGGGCTTTGGAGCAGCCTGGGATCATCCGAAATGCGCACACGTGCCCCGCTGTTTACACTGTCACCGAAACCCGTCCCATTTTACCGGGATAAATAATTGATTTCCATTTCGCGAGGAGATGCATTCTTCAGGCTGGATTGATTATTGCTGCTTTGGGTCGCAGAAGCTTCCTTTAGATCGCGTTATTAATTTATTGATAAACTCGTAAATCGTTATTATAACATACGAAAAGAAAATGAAATATTCGCCACGACGACTAAATATATCGTCGCACATATTCCTTTATCTTTCACTGGCAATTGAATATTGTGTCAAATCCATAAAAAGGAAACTTTATAGTAAAAAGCAAATGACCAAAGGAAGCCAATGGAGAGCCAGCCGTGGAAAGGAGCCTACAGGAGTGACTAAATCGTATCGTCGCAAATCGCTCGGCAGGCAATCCCGGGCGTCAAAAGCTGGTGTGCGAGCGAATCGCAAGGAAGGATAAGACTCGCGCGTGCGGGATTTGAAAGCGAGCATAAAATCCGAAAATCCGTAAAATCCGGCCGATTTCGCCGTATAACCAAAGGTAACGTCGCGCGCGCTTAGAAACTGAGGGGGCCGCAAGTCGCGGGAGAGAAACTCGGCTCGGTGTTTAACACCCCACACCCAGCCCAGCCCAGCTCCCCGACTCGGAACATTCTAACGGGAAATCTCTACCGGCGGCTAAGCCGGCCCAAGCCTCCGGTTAACCAACATCCGGAGCGAATGGAAGCGGAGGGAGAGCTGCGACTGACTTTCTCTCGAGCTTCGATTTTTAATTTGGCAAAGGGCCGCCTGCCTCGCTGAGTTTTCCAACATTTTTCAGAGCTTCTTTTATGAGCTTTTAACTTCTCTTTATTTATCAGTGTAATAAATCAGGAATAGTTCCGATAATTCCAATCTTAGTTAGTAAATTATTGTCTAAAATGACGTTTACAACGGTCAAAATATTATATCAAAATTTAATAATGTCAATGATTACATATATTTAGTATCTCCTTTAAACTCAGCTGTAAACATTTTTTTTTTCATTTACTTCTTTATATGTTTACATAATATTTACATAATTGTTACATCAGGTTTTTGTACTTGATTTCTTCTATATACGTAGAATCGTTAATGATTTTTGTTTATAGATTGTTTTTCATTTTGTGTTTTCTAAAAATTTAAACAATCACAACTGCACAACATCTACTCAACTACATAACATTGTTCTTGTTAAAAACGGCAAATCAATAAGGATATTATTTATGAAGACACAATAAAGCCAAAAATAATATATAAGAAAAACAGCGCCATATAAATGGCGGGACAACATAATGGAACCCCTGTCGACAAGGGATACGCATCATCGGGCCAGCTTATTAAAACGCACGTTAATTAGCCGTTAATGATTATAAACTTTTCGGACGCATTATGCGTTTCCTCGATGGTGTCATTATTTTATCCGCCGGTATATCCGACCTTAATTGATTAATTCAATCTCGATTTATATGCGCGATAAAACACTTTTTGATCCCCTGGGCTACGAGAAATGTTCGCTAAGGGGTATTGCAGGAGCTACAAAAATATTTATCATAATACAATTGTAGATGCGCAATGCAAAAAAACTTTAACTCGACAATATTATTCTGCGATTTTTTATAGTGTTCTAATATGAACATTTTAGAAACTCTCTTAGAATAAATATGTAAAGGACCTCGCCAACGATTTTTGTTCGATAGTTTTTTCTACATTTTCAAAGAGAATCTCGAAACTTACTGTTTAACTTGCAATAAACTCAACAAAGCAGCAAGCAACTTTAAGCTTAAAAAAATTTAATTATAACAGCCCGTCGACAAAGGAGAAAAGGTCACATGGTACCACGTTAAAGCCGTCCCCATAACGTAAGGAAGAGCAGCGCTGAAATAATGCGCACTCGCGCCGGCGGAGGTGAAAAAATGCAATGGTAAAATTGGATAAATTGCTAAGGAATAACTGAAGCCATTTGGCAGAAAGAAACTCGCCCTGCAATCGGACAAAAAACAAAAGCACGTGCATCCAGCTTCTTGCTAAAAACTAGCTAATTCAATTAGCCACCCCCCGGCGCGTGTAATAAAGTGAAATTACGCAGGCGGCAGGAATAAGCGCACTCCACGCCGAGAAGATACTACTCTGCCGGGGGGAAAAAAGTGCCCGAAGCCGGAGGGACGCACACATACAAGTGCGTACGTGGTGGGAACTGAGGGAATTGGAACAGATTTACTTGGCTTTCGGGCCTTCGGCGGGCGACTCCGCACGGAGCAAGTCGGCAAAGGAAACTTTTTTCCCGCTGAAGGGTGGATCTGGAGGTTGATGAAGGCTCCTTTCTTCGCGGCCGGGTAGAGGGGGGATGTGTCCTAGTTTTTCGCCGCTATTTCCTAATTTATTGCGCTTCGTTAGGGTTTTTCTTTCGATTAATGAGTACGTTTTTATGCTTTATCCTTATTAACTGTATTGGCAATTGTTTTTGATTAAAGGAAGATGTAAATAGCAGTTTAAAATACGAATCGGCTAAAATTTAATCAGCAAACTAATAATAATCCACTCGGTTTAGCAAAGAGCTGCGCTTCATATCCGGGAGCTCGTAAAACCACAAAAACAAAAGGCTCGCACGCCAAACCCAAGCAGGAACTAGACTAAACGAAAGCAAAAGCCCATGAATACTTAAGGGACCTTAAAAATGTACAATTTTAACTTTGAATGATAAAACCTTTGGCCCCGATTTATGAAAAGAATCTCGTGGGCACTCGAGCGCGATATCTCCACTCTTGCATTTTTACAACCGGTCGAGGTGCGAGGCCACCCGGCACTCTTTACGCGCGCTCTTTTCCAACGAGGAAGCAAAAAGACCAAGCCACCTCGTAATCCCTCGTACGGCCGCTCAAGTAATTAACGTATGTGCGTCGGGAGTGCCGGAAAAGAGCGCAAAACGGAGGAAAAAGCCGCGTGTAGAAGCGTTTACAAACTAAAAGGTCGGATGAACGCGCGCTGTCAGCTCGTTCAGCTTTTGCATTGAAATGCTGGCTTACCTAAGTCACGGATATGCGCTCTTTCCGGATTCGGTCTTTCTCTTATTTTCCAAGTTTTTTTAGCTGTAATCTGGGTATTTTTGGCACCTTTTGTGGGTTCTTGATTGAGGGCTGATGGTTGTCAATAGAGCGCAGGTTTCAACGGCGGAAAAATTAACAAGTTCGGCACTATTAAATGCAGAATAAATAAAAAAACTAGAAAAGAATTTTCACGCAAGGAAGAGATAAAATGAAGCGATAAAGCAACCGTACAAAAATCGAGACTAAGCTAACTAACAACAAAGAAGAAAAAGAAGCAGTAACAGTTACTTCTCGGGATTTTCATCGACATGTATATGTTGCGATAAAACGAAAATTCTGAAAGCAAGAACAAAAATGCTCGAGTACACAGAACTAGTTTCTCTGTTTCTCTTAGCCCGTTGAAACTCGATATTAAAGAGAGCTAAAAAAGTCTGTTCGCGGAAATGCGCGCGAGTGATGCAGCTCGCCGTTCCATCAGACGCAAAGGCGATTCTCTTCTTTATTACGGCTAATTAATCAGAATTCAGCAGATCCGTTTATTCAGGCGGCCTCCGACTGCTTGCGTATCGATGAAGAATTCGACTTGATAATTCAATCTGCCGGGCGAAAAATGAAAGCCAATTATACGCGACGGATGCGGTAACTTTATTTTGCAGAAAGGTGGAAGGACTTTTTTCGGGGTGAGAACCGAATTCCACTGTCTGCGGGTAGGAGTTTATTGAGGTGCATTTGGCAGAAAGATATATTGCATCGGAAAGTAGACGATATGGAATTTTTCTTTGCAAAGCAGTTTGCCGCAGCAACGAGAATCGATCGTTTTGCATTTTCATATGCAGAAATTAGTTGCGAGTAATGCACAGGCAGCTCACTATTCATCTCGAAAATAAACCGGAACTTGATTCTTCTCCCGAGGAAAAGTTGTAACTTTCCCCCGCCAACACATAATGCGAGCCCCTTCATAATTAGAAATGTAATTTAAAGCTTGCTCATCGCGCGAGTTTGCCAGCTTATGCTTACGGATTAACTTAGCGGTTTTTACGCTGTCCATTTCCGCGGCGGTTTTGAAAGCAAAAGAGGTCCGAAAAAATTTGCGCAAAACGAGGACCGGAAAACAAGAGCGGGAGTTAAAGAGTGGCGAAAATCTCGGGAAAAATAATAAGATTAAAGTTTTAAAATTGAAAGATTTCTGAAATTACGGCAGAACACGTTTGCTTTTGAGATTGCGTTACGCAGAGAGCTTTTCTGACTTTTTTCCGTACAAAGACTACTCCGGGTAAAAACTCATAGCTCCCTTAAAACTCGAAACCCGCTACTAAATATCGCAATTAACCCAAGAGCTGCACCTTATAAATGAAGCTCTGGGCTCTAAAATCCGAGCCACGACAATGAAAATATAGTTTAAAGAAGAGAAAGAAAGGCTAGACCGTAAAAAAAGCAAGCAGAGCGGAGGAAGCGGCAAACGCGGCAAAGAAGAAGCAGCAGTGAAGGTGACTGTAAGAGGGAAGACGGCTCCTCTTTCATTTCGCCTCTGCCTTTCCTTTGCCGCTCGCCAGATAAAGTTCCTCGACCGAGACGGCTTATTTTCCGCGTCTTCTCAAATTATATATCCAACTTATTTTTCCGGCGCCTCGCTCTCTCACTCTCTCCCCGGAGGAGAGATTCTTAAAGGTGCGAGAGACCTAAGCGGCGGAATTGCTCGAAACTCCCGATTCGATTTCGAACGGAGGGAGGGAAGGAGGAGCGAAGACTTCAAAGTGGCGCGACGACGCCGGGAATATCATCAAGTTCTCTCTGATTGCGGTTTCCGCACTTACAGCGTCTGCTGCCTTCTGCGTCGCTCTGCCTTCGCTCGACTCTACGACGTTCGATTTTGACTTGCGATTTTAGCCTCGTATTACGACGCTGCTCGATTTTACCTTTTTTCTCATTATATCGGGGCATTTCTGAGATATAAAAATTAAAGAAATTTTCAAAGAAAATTTTTAAACTCATTTGGCGATTCTTGTTTGAAACTTGATCCGGTCAACGTACGTTAGTCATAGTTTACTTGAACTTAATAAATTATAGTAATTAATCCTTTACTTTTCAACCTATTATATTCTATTTACTAAAATTGCAGCAGCTGCCACAATTGTATAAATGACAATTAATTAACCTTCGCCACAGTACTCATTTGAATAAGCCGAAAATTTCCGCCGATACTTTTCGAAAATCTTGGATTCAAGCTATCCAGCGCAGCCGACCACAAAACAAACTTGTTGCAACTCGAGTTAAAAGTTTACGAGTCTCGGTGCGCAATACGCGGCAAAGCTCAAAACATTAATTCACTTATCGCTCATCCGTATTTTTCCAGAGAACACAATTATCGGACTTGGTTTACCCCGGAATCAAATTGTTTTCCGCGCGAAATTAGCGGGTATACACGCCAGGACTGTGCGTAAATCAAAGCGATAACCTCCGAAACTGTCCTCCGGGCCGAGTCCAAGAGGCCGAACTCGAGCTTAACCCGAGACCCGCTGCTTCGTTTTAATGAGGTACTTTTCGAGTATGACACTGGAACCGCCGTCCATATATTCTCTTGCGCGAGGAAAGTCGTGTGTGCTGTTGGCTCTTAATTTTAAGTGATTCATTGGGCTTTTAAAAGATGGAGAATTTGGGTACTGGCTGAAATTAGTTTGTAAGCAGATATTGGGAACAGAATCCCCACTGTTTTAATCAGCTGGACATTTTATTGGAAGATTTATTGTCATTTCTTGAGAAGTTGGAGTAGACTAAATATGTGGCAACGGATGAATAAGTAATAAAATATAGTTTTTATATTTAGTAAATATTTAATATCTGCGTATAAAATGGCATCCGTGGTTATAATTAATGCGGGTAATGAAAAATTTAAATGAGCACCACTTACGTACAGTCACAATTGAATTCTCACGTCAACTATTTTTCCGCCAATCAGATCACGAATAAACTGATCAGCCAATCACATTACAAATAAACTGGCGCCTAACTTTGGCGCCTATTTTATGCAAACCAATCAAATTAGTCAACAACCAATTAAAATAGTCTCATTGCGAAGACAGATTTCATCCATCACTTTGTAAGAGAGAATAGAATAGAATAGAATAGAATAGAATAGTTTTATTAATGGCTAAGGACTCAAGGTCCAAAATAGGCAAGTACAAACGTTTAACAAGCGAGGGCCAGTCCCATAACAATGCCCACAATGCGCCACAAGCAAAACTTAAAATAACTTATAACTAAGTCTAACATTAAAAAGTACATACGTATAAAAAAGAAAAAAAAATAATAAAATAAGGTTAGAGGTACTCTAAGATAAAATAAATAAAGGTCAAATATATAAAATACAAATACAAAATTAACCTAAAAACTAAAGCAACATCGCAAAAACAAGTGCGCGAAATTAATCCGACGTAACAATAAACAGGAGTGCGAGTTAGTCGGGCGACATTCCGTCTCTCAAATGGGTCCGTAATGCAAGTTAAAACATAAACAGCGCGCTGTTAAACGATGCACGGAGCTCTCAGGTAACTCGTTCCACAGCCGCGGGGCTCCCACATGAAATGACTGCATGTAACACGTCGTGCGAGTGCTGAAAATTAGCAAATCGAAGCGCGAGCATCGCTTGGAACCCGGCCTATTGAGGGGGCGAAACGCCAGCTTATCCGCCAGGTAGACTGGCAACGAATTGGCAAGGATCCTGGCGAGCAGGCACATGCAAAGATAGTTGCAGCGTGCCGTAAAAGGCAAAATATTGAGGGCTGCCAAGACCTCCCGAGATATGCTCCCTTCTGCTCGTGCCCGCGAGGAAACTGACTGCCGCGTTCGTACAACGTTGCAGTCTCGTACAGAGCTCGCTCGAGAGATCGAGAACAAGTCCCGCTCCATGCAGGTGTGAGAGAGAGAGACAGACAGAGAATATTTCGATTCTTGTCAAAAGAGCAATCGATTCTTTGAGAATCGATGTTTCAAAGAATTGATTAAATAATCGATTTTAAATAAAATTCCAATCTCAAATAACTCGGCGGCTGAGTGGAATTTCATCCCCCACTGTACTTGCTAAAATTTCATACGACCGAATCTGCCATAAGAGTTTTAACCCATCTCGCTGCTCCTCAAAAGTGCCAGTAAATGCGTCTACCATCTAGTTCTAACTCTTTTTACGGGCTAACAAAATCTCATTATCTGATCTATATTTGGAAAACTGTCGACATTTCAATCGTATTTCTTAAGGACGTTTGTCAGTTTCTGCGAGCGGGCGAGGAAAGGGGTGACCCCTCTCTTCGCGCGGGGCTCACCGCTTACCCGCGCACCTCTTCCCGCAGCCAACAAGCTCGACGATTTGTTTACGTTCTCGCTTGTTTTCTTGTAAATAAGAGGTCAATATCATCCGGCTTCTCTTGAGACAATCTTTCTCTTGAGAAACTATTTTTTTTAAGATTGAATTTCATTTTCCATAAGAATGCATGTTAAATCTTTTTCTTCTCGGTTCCATGTCTTCGAAAATAAAAGACGGAAAAATTTGAAAAAATTCAGAGGTTATTTTTTTAGCATAAAGAACAATCTATTAAATTTTTAGAAAGATCGTAGATTTTTTAAATTCCTGACAAACGTCCTTAAATAGAGCTTTGTAAATTTTAAAAATTAAATGTCAGTGTTAATTAACTTTTTGCGTATTTAAGCTTTCGGATTATCTTTTATATAATTTTTAGAACCATTCTGCAATTAAAACTTTTATATTGATATAAAGTGAATTAGCAACCGCAAAAGTTATTCTAGCGCGTAAAAATTTAATGAGATCATATACAGTAGCGCTCAATTGCTTTTGCCCACCTGAAGGCAATTTTATGCGTTAAATAAAGTTTCATATCTTCGGTT
>JAWWML010000062.1:17528115-17538652 GCA_035047165.1 Ormyrus rosae
TTTTTTTATATGATCTACAACCGAAGATATGAAACTTTATTTAACGCATAAAATTGCCTTTAGGTGGGCAAAAGCAACTGAACGCTACTGTATACGTTAAATGAAAAATTTTAAACAATTAAGTAGCTTATCAATCGCAAAAATAAGGAACTACGTCACATAATCGTAAAAGTAACAATAACGTACCCTTAAAAGCTAGTCTGTTAATAGCGTAACTTTCCAAAGCATCAAGTAACACGATTCCCTGTAACGGAATGCCGACAAAAAAGGAGCTCGTCGCGACTTTTAATTAATTCTCCACATGAATTTGTCAGCAAGCAACTATGATCGCGTCTGGCGAAAAACCAATAACGCCTTTGGCAGCTGCCAACGTCCTCGTCGCGAGGCGCTAAATTACGAGTGGCTGCAAATCACGACCGTAATTTTACAAGTTGATTAATCGAATCCCCTTTGTACGGAGGCGCCCGAACGTCGGGAATTTCCGAACTAATTTAGTCGTCGTCGAGCTGAAAACTGACCATGTAATTCGATTTCGAGGAGGAGGAAAAAAGGCAGCGACCATTCTATCTCCACTCTGGCATTCTCTCGTGCCGAATCTCTGGAATTCTTTTGTAGAATTACTTCGCCTCGCGTCGAATCGGTCTTTTGTTCGACTGTGAGAAGAGCTCAAGGGATTTTCACGATATTACAATTACTCTCTTTAAAAGTGCAGGGATCAAACGCGGGCGTTTAGTTACAGGGGCCGATGCTCTTTACTGATCTTTAATTGTGCAGAACTTTTTTATCGCATTCCGACGAGATCAAATATAGGGAGGCGAGTGCCAGAATAATAGTTATCTTGTTCAGATGGAGCCGCCGTGAAACTGGATTGCAGTTCTGTTTATGAAAAGAGGATAGGTCTTGACCTATCCACAAGAAATACCACAAGAACTTGTTCTTGGAAGATAAAATCGAATTTTTAAAAATTTTTTATATCTAAATGTCCAATTTATAATTGAATTATTTCATACTTTTTATTTCAATGATAATTAATAATTACCAGTGCGTTTTAACACAATATTCTGTCAATTGTCACGGGATGACGCGTTTAAGGGGCCTGATTACGAGACGTCATCCCGTAGACGATAAGAGGAGGACTTGAGAAGAGAAGTCCATATAGGCATCGATCCGTTGCAAAAACGGAAGGTCCTGCATTCGATTCCCAGCCGAGGTAAGTCCGGTGCCTTTTTTTCTCGTCCTCCTCTGCATTTTCCCGTAATACAATATTTCACCATTTTATTTTATTTTAAATATATCCTGCAAAAGAATACCAATTTCAAGATATTTAAAGAAAATACTTTGTATAATAAGTTTCATACAGTTTTTAATTTTCAAACAAATTACGAATTCCCATTAATGTGATTATTGAAAAATGCTTGTACACTACAAATAAATTATTCATATTAGAACATTATAATTTAATCTAGAATAAATAATTGTTCCGCCATGTTTGTTTACTTGAAATAAACTATAAATTGTTATTGACTAAAGTGAGTGATTGAAGAAATGGATGAGGAATCGTACGAAGCTGAAATGACTATTTGTATTCCGCAATTGTTTCTTAAATTAAAAAAGTATAAAGTAGGGACGAAGAGCAGTAAAGAGCAACGCATGACGAAGCAAAGCGCAAATCTCGATTGTTTCTCCAGTTTCTCGCTTTGCAACCAGTGCAGCGCAGGCCGGAATATTGATCGAGCCGGTAGGCTCGACTCCTCCATAACCATTTCCGAGTATCCGTAAATTTCCGATCTTCCCAGGCCGGTCGACTATACGATCGGCGCAGCCGAATGCCGCATCGTACTCGGCACGTGTCGCCCCGCTACGTTTGCCAGCTGCACGCGCAAATACATAAATTCGTGCAAACATAAAGAGGAGCGTGACGCGCCAACCCACCGATGAGATTTCGCCTCAGTCGTTAGCCCTCATCACGATCCGACCCACGACCGGTTAATGCTCTGCTCTGCTTGTGCAAGACCGAGCTATTTTTACCCTTTTTTTTTAGTTCTGTCGCTACATTTGTTTACATTTTTTTTTTATGCGAGGCTTTGTTTGCCAAGATTTTATGGGTACGAGGGTTAATGGAGGTCGGTACTTTTGACGTTTTCCAGACTTTGTCGGGATTTGGTAGGGTTTTTTTAGAGGAGCTTAAATTTTTAATGATCTTGATATAATAGGGGATTTGTATCTTGACATAAGGGAATCTGTAAAATATATACATATATTAACTGTAAAATTAAATTCAGAGTATTTAAAACATTTTACCTAAAATAGCACATGAAATTTTTAATGTTTTCATTCAGAAATCAGCAGTAATACGCACAAAGGAATTCAGCCTTTCATACAGCGGGCAGCATTCGTTGTATAATTTTCTCAATTGGCTCGATAATTGAACAGGTGAAATTGTTTTGCAATCCGACAACACAGTACCGGAAACACAATCAACCGTGCCTTCCAATTACTAGCCACTTCATAGAATCCATGAATTCCCGCGAGTCTGAAATTTAATATACCGTTCCATCGGATCAAAAAGCACAATGAACTTTACATAACAATCCCGGCATTTCCGCTTTCAGCGAAAAAATCCCCGAACCGTCAGGGCGGCGTCTAAAATTCGCAATTTTTTAATTTAACGGCGCCTAAGTCAGAAACGGCTTAATGAAGTGCTGCATTCTACCGGCGCGCAGATAGAGGCGCTCGGCGTACGTCAATAAATAAACGCGTTCCCTCTGTCTCTTTCCGTACGTGCTTCGAAGCAACCCAATATCGTTCAATATGTATGATTCATATCAGTGTTTCGACGAGCGCGCGGAACATGACACATGAACCGACGAATGATCGTCGAACGATTCGTTCTTGCGTTTCTCTTTGCTCTCGAGCTTGCATTTTTTTTATTATTTTTTTTAGGCGCGTGGCGCCGATAAAAATTTCGATGAATATTCGCTCGAACCGCGCTTTTTGCTTTTATTTATCGCTGGACGATTCTTTTGGAGAACGCTGGAGGAGAAAGTAATAAGGACCGAATTGCTGGATTCTTTTATTGATAGAGGATGGGTTTTTGTGGAATGGGTTATTCTGATATGTTAGAGTAGCAGAAAGTTATGAATATTCTTAGATAAATTTATTAGTTCTGTTCCAATTATATTCATTCAAGTTTAGAATAAGAAGTTTTAAACATTTTTACTGTACGTAATAAAGAAGACTTGCTAATACGCTCTTAATTTAAAAAGTATAGAGAACCTGTCTAAACAAGAGACATTCATTTAATTTTTAGTGCAAACCAAAAAAGAATCTTAATCAAACTAATCTTTCCTCATCTCCAATAATATTCATCTCCGCTTAACCAGCCTCGGTTAAATCCAAAATCAATCTCACCCCTTACTTTTTCTCTACATATCCCCGACCCCCTTGAAACTTTTATTAATTATGCACTGATCCGCCGAGTACTTAATAAAAAAGGCAAGCAGAAAGGGGATAAATTCAGTTTTCATGAGCAGACATCGATCCACCGGCTAAAGCGCTCCCCCGTCTCTCTCAAACGCCGATCACTCAAGCCGCAAACAAAACCGAAAGACAAAAAAACGAAGACAAGACGGAAGACCGAAACGTTATAATCTCGATGGGGGGGGGGTGAATCTGCGTGTCGACGATGAAGACATATATATATACGCCGCGGAGGAAGAAAAGGGAGACATCAATCATAAGAGCTCAGGGGCCTGTCAAACTGCGGCACTTCGGTGCTGATCTCCATCCCTCTTTCTCGTGCGAGCCGTCTTTCGTTTGCGAAGTTAAACGGGACGTGAGTCTTACGCTGCATAACCGGCAAGTGCACTCCGGCTTTTCTGAGGCAATCGATGACTTTATTTTCGCAGACTTTTACGGAGAGAGTTGTCTTGGAGTGAGTTTTTCTTGGGTTGTGCTGGCTTGGCTGGGTTTTTGATGTAGCTAGATGAAGTAAGGAGAATTGCTAAATTGTAAGGTTAGTTGAATTTTGAATTTGATTACTAGAATGATTGAAGTTGGATCATCGATTTTCGCAATTTCTGGCGATAAGAGCTTTTGTACGTTAAGCTAGAAAATGGATATTTTATAATTAATATTTATCTTCCATATTCATGTGTCAATTTATGAATTTTAATCTAGAATTTTTTACCGTCCAATTGAATTTATTAAGATTCCGTTGTTTGACGATGCAAGTCAGCGGTAACTAATTTCATTTGCTAAATCTATCAAACTAAATCACATGCAGTAATTAATCAATAAACAAAAGTAATTCCAATCCTTTATATTTCCCACAAGAACTTTATGCCCCGCTTTGAATAGTCACAAACAGCGACAAAGCCTTGCATATGCAAGGGAAAATTAAGCGACACAATACCAGTAGCAATAGCGACCCCAACTAGTCCATCTTTGTTCCTCTAATGACGAATAAATCGAGCTTATTTGCATATCCTCACTAGACACGTGGCTCGAATCAAAAGACGCAGTGACGATGCTCTTGTCAACATTTTCGAAACGTCCACGACAATTGATTCGTGCCAGTCACGTGTGGATTTCTGAACCGTTTGAATCAATGGTTTTAGAGCTGCGAGCTTGAGAAATTGCTGATTGTTTTCTGCCATTGCATGTTTTCAGGCGCCGATGGAGAGGATTCTGTTGACCTACTGATGAAAGAGTTCTTTCGATGTTAATTAATGAAAAATAGCGTTCATCGTCGATGTCTCTATTCTGCAACCAAGATCTTTTATCAATACCGATGCTAATAATAACCAAATAATAAAACGTAAAAAGGAAAATTATTTGTTTAATTTTAATAAACAATCCACTCTGGAGATTTAAAAATGTTTTTGTTAACTTAACAACTCGTCTTTAATTCCAAGCGCAAAAGAAAGCACTTTATAAACTACATAAAAACAACTACGTAAAAACAAAATTGAGAACGCAATTCCCTATGAAGCAGCCCCCTTTCAGGTTATGAATAAGCACACTCCGCCGCAAAGTCAACGAGGCTTGAAGCGTGTTATATAATTCTTACGCTACTACGGCATCTTGTAAAATTTCCCGCCAGAGCCGATTTCGTTTGTTCTTCGGCGTGCTTATCGGTTTTGCGCTCAATAAGTAATTGCGTGAACGATTGACGCATTAATTGTGCAATATTTCGGCGGTCCACTTGTTCTTAGAAAGCAATTGTGCAATTGAATTAGAAAATATTCAAGTAATTCTTTCTCAAACAAAGGATAGTTCCGGAAAAAAACGAAAACTAATAATAGTTTCGCTATTTCAAACGAAAAAAAAAAAAAAAAAAACAACCCGATACTTTGCTACCAAAATGGAAAGAATTGTAAAACGCGTCGTTATACTACACGTAATCGATTTATACCTTTGAGCTTGATTTTCCCAAAAACCGCAGCCGCTTTTTCGCCTGCAGCCATACAACTTTTAACATATCTAGAACTCCGAAACACAAAACTCGAGTGCGGCTCACTTAAAATACCAGCGAAAAGCGAGAGCGGCATCGACACTGCGAAAAGCGATACTTACCAAACGAAACGAGAAGCGTCGAAACAGAAAAAAAAACTATATACTAAACGCCGTTAACTGCAGTCAAAGCGGCAAGTTTCCACCGAGCAACAACAGAGAGAAGCAAAAAACAAACGGCAGTCGTTAAACGATCGCGGATCAAGTGACCTTGTCGTGTGTATTTCAAAACGAGGCGGGCCAAGCCGAAATTACTTGCTTTGGGAAGCGAAATTATTTCTCTCGGCGCGCCGCTTTATCGACCGAGCCGCTGCCGCGCCCCTTTTCGCAATTGCTGGATATACACGTGCACCTGCGCGAGGGTGTGAGTTATGATAATGCGCCGAGCATTACGTTAATTGTCCGCCAAACACGCGGTGAATGCAGAGCCCCGAGCTCCTCGATATTGATGTCGCTCGGTAAAGTTTAATGATCCCGCCGCCCGGAGAAAGGATGGGATTCGTCAGGGATCGAACAGCCGTAGGGGGCTTCTTTTAAGCTCGGCTAGCTTTTTCCTTTTCTGTTGCTTTGGTTTTTCATTTTGCTTAGCATTATTTTAATTAACGAGAATTAGTATGGGCTATTTAAATGATAAAATTGCCTTTGTAAATAATAAAGCCTGCATATTATTTCCTCCATTAAAGTATTTTTAACGAACAATTAATCAAAGTTAAATCGTATGTACTTGTAAAAATATCAGAAGAATTATCAGCTTTCCGTGAAGTCAACGCAGCATTCTTTCACCGTCAAGCGTGATTCCGTTAAATCAGCGTCGAAATTCAGCCGCTCTCATCGACCGCGCAGCAACGCCAAGCGTTAAAAAGCTAAACTAATCCCCCTCCGTCCCCTGGAAAACGAGCTCATTTAATTGAGCGGGCAGTGAAAGGGTCGCTTGGAAACATGAAAACCTCCCTTGCACACTCGCTCATTTTGACACTGGCAAAAGCCATTTTGGCGCGTGCATTTATCGAGCGTCGATGGCAGCGCCCAGTTTTCCAGCTCGGCGTAATCTCCTATTATACTTTGGCCGAGGTGCATTTGGCGTTTGAGATTATGTTGCGGAGGCGAACCTAATTAAATCGGTATTACTGCTGTTTGAACTCCGTAACCGAGCTTTCGGGGAAAAATAACCGAGCAAAGCTTGTCGGGTCAAAAGTAGCCGATTAATTTCGAGCTTTGCGTAACGTTTGTAGCGGCCAGCTTTACGTAAATGGCGGGCTTATGATTTTTAAAGTTTAAAGCGCTCATGCTGGACTTTTTGAAATAAATTATTAAATTTCTTGCAAATGTGTTCTAAAATATAATAAATACTTTTTGAATATATAAAACTGCGCGAATATTACTAATTTTTAATGCTGATTTTTAAGAAATACCAATACGCACTTTTCCCAAAAATCAAACCATTAATTATCCGCTCTTGTCTCTGCATTAAAAAAATATTCCAAGATTCGCGGCAAAATCGGACGATATATTGATCACAGCGAAACTTAATCAACGCGGTAAAAAAGCCAGAAACAAAAAAGGCAAACTCGCCGCTACACGCAGCTCTCATCAGCAAGGCAGCAGCAGCAGCAGCAACGGCATTATACATTCAGGCGGCATGTCGCCCCGGCCGCGAGTAACAATAGCAGCAGCGGCAGGCTTGGATCATCGGCCCTCGGCGTAGCTTCATCATCTTCGGCCGGGTCGCGTCCATAGCGTGAATTCCGATTTGATGAAGCGAATAATTCGTCGGCGCGATATGTATGCTCAGGAATTCGAGAGCGCACGATGAATATGGAAAATCGACGCGCCATTTAATGCGCGCGAAACTCGAGCTTTTTGTTCGAGCCTCCCCCTTCCTCCGAAAGCAATTCGTTTGTTCATTAATCGCGAGGCCGGATTTATCAGGCGGCCTTTTTCGCGATGGGATGTTTTTTTCTTTTCGGCCTCGATTGCGAGTCTCTTATTTCATTTTTATAGGAGAATTATTACGCGGTGGCTTTTCCGCGTGATTTATTTTCGAATGGGGAAATTGGGTCGGCTGCAGTCATCATTTTTGCCGGGTTATTTGATATGTAGCCTTTTTCAATTCGAATATTTCATTTCAATCAGAATTATATGCATTTTGATCAGTGCTCGCGGCTACAGCTCTATAGCTTTTTGTTATGATTCTTTAGTTGATTTTTAAAAAAACTAATTAATTTGCGAAACTGGATATTGTATAATATATCGAGGGTTTCTCTCAGGTGTTAGTTCACAATACAATGAATTCAATTTCTAACAATTAATCGCAGGTTGTAATAATCATGATTACTACTTTAGAATATATGCTCTTGAAATTATTGTATTTTGATCGCTATGGTATTAACCGAATGAGTTACATGTGGAATTTGAGTTCATACCTTATTATTACAATAGTGCAGTGAAATTCAAGCGATGAATCAGCATCCGCAAATAATTAATAGCTGTTAACACAAACCAAGTTCTTCGATAATTATCATTAAATTTAAGTAACAACTGACAGCGTTTTGAGCGCACTTTCCAGGAAGGGAAGAGAAGAAAAAAGTATGCGAGGATTTAAGAGTCCGCTACTGAATGGAACTCTCTCTCTCTCTCTCTCTCTCTCTCTCTCTAATAAATTATTTACTTTTAAATAAATTATTCAATCTAGAGAGTAGACTCAACGAGGAATTTAATGCTATCGATCAAAATTTCGGCAGTTTGACTACTGGGGTCGCCGCCATGGTGCAGACCGTCTCCGACTCGATTTTTGTAGTTCAGGTAGATGCATCAAATGTCAGTGACCAATCCTTTTCTAGAAAAAATGTAGTTTTAAACACGAATAGAATAAGGACGAATGAACTGTTCACAGAGAAAGCGAAGCTTAAAAACCCTTTAGTCATATCAAGTAACGTAGATCTTGCTAAACTCAACATAGTTCAAGAAGACTGCATTTGCTGTCTTGGGTTCACTTTTATCTACCTTAACACCTGAAAATAAAAAATTTGGTCTAATCACTGACATCCAAGAAAGGAGGAGACGGTTCGAGGAATGCCACCGCTTTGCTGGTTGAGCTTTCCAGTGCTCGTCTACGCAAACAAATTCTAACTGCAAAATCTAAAATAACAGGCTTCAGCTCTAGGGATCTTGATTCTAAGCGCTTCAGCTGGGTTTCTACTCTGCCTGTAGCCTCCTTTTATATAAATGAATACTTAAACAAAGAAGATTATATTTCTTTTAAAAAACTTAGAAATCAAGCAGAAATTTTAGGCTTTAAAATTTGGCACAGGCAGGGTAGATTGAAAGAATTGAAAATCAGGACATAATCTGGAGGAAACATTTCAAGTTGCAACAGTAGATTGCTTATGTTAGTCTACTGTCTCTTAAAATTGTTTCCTCCAGATTACTTTTTTATTTTCACTCCTTTCTTCGTGAAACTTTTTTTGAAATATACTTTAATATTATCTACGAAGTGGGAAAGCTTTATTTAATGGATTTAGAGTTGTCAATTAATTTTAAATTAATAAATAAAATTTTCATAGTTGAAGGAGGCGCCACAGTCAGTTCGGACTTGGTCAATTTTGGTAGAGCACTCTTAAAAAGCCAAACACGATTAGAACAATCGAAAATCGGTTATATAACCTGAAATTCCGTTTGCCCTCCCAAAAGGGTTAAAGATTAGAATCTTTAGCAAACATATCGATTGGATCCTTAAGAGGAAATCGATCTTATATTCAAACGTATAGAAATGAAAACTTATTTATTCCTATATTACGAGTAAAGACAATGTCTTACGATCTCTCAACGTACTTCTCGATGATGAGGAGGAGGTACATTTGATGTTTGTGATGTGGCGATTTTCTCTTCTTCCAATCCCTTTTTTTCTCCAATCTCTCAAGGCGTCTGATCAACTTTTCTCGATCATCCGATAAGGAACGATCACTACGTCTTGAGTTCTTTTTTCCCTTTTTTCGCGTGACGTGTGGCTTCACCGACACAAAGAAAGGGAATGAGGTAAGCGACATACGCCGCACACGCGTGGTCCTTTTGTTTTTCTTTAAAAATTGTGGCGAACACTGGCGTGGAGTAGGGGCACTACATTTGATCTTGAGGAGGAGGCGCAAAATACAATGGGCGATCTAAATACCGATCTTCTGAAAGAGAGTGATGATGCCAAATTTTTTCGCAAATTAATGACTGAAATTTCACTACAGCTGGTTCAGCACGGTCCTACGCATTTTATTTCCACGTCTCGTACCTGGATCGACATAATGTTCGTGGATGATAACGACGTCATACTTGAGCACTGTAGCATCCCGGCGACTTTTCATAGCAAATGTAACGTCATAAGCATGTCAATGGGATACAAAACATGCTCTTATTCAGTCAAATCTTTTGAGTATCGTGATTTTAAAAATATTTCAGCCACCTCTTTGACTGAATATTTGAACCAAAGTGATTGGTCGCCCTTTGTCTGGGCAACGTCTGGAAGGAACTAAAGAACTTAGGTCTATTAACAGGATGCGATGAGGAGTTGGTAGCTTTTCGCCGGGTGATCTGAATGAGTACTTTGCTGGTGTGTCGCCTTCCCCTCTTAATGACATGGATGCACGGCTGAAAGCAATTTCTGAAGCTCCCTTCGAAGACTGTCACTTTAAAAGTGTTAATGCTAGTGACATCATCCTAGCAATGTCGCACTTCTCGTCCCAAGCAAGCGGTGTCCACGGCATACCGCAGAGTGTTGTAGTGAAGACATTCCCGGTGATTAGTCGATATTTAGTTAAATTATTTAACTTCTCCTTCTCTACCGGCAACTTTCCTGAACTATGGGTCGTGCAACCTTTACCGGCCTACAAACAGATCGACCGACATTACCACGACGCCGAAGCATAGTAGGCCATTTAGTGAAAGAACTGGTAAAAATGCATGTTTTAAGCGAGTTTTTGAAATAATCAACTTTGCTTTGCGCCGTTCGATAGGTACTATAATTACCTAAGATAAT
>JAWWML010000062.1:17538752-17554807 GCA_035047165.1 Ormyrus rosae
CTCCCATCAGGCTAAGACGTGACATTTTCCCCCCGCACCGCATACGTCCCGCGGCCGGTATCGAACCTCCTTAAGTGGCAATCGGACAACTTTTGGCCTTTCTTTTGTGTTCGGGGCAGTCAGGAGATCTATTCCAACTTTGGTTTGAAATGATGACTGAAATTTTTGTGAATTTTTATTTTTGATGAAAAATGAAAAAAATATTTTCATAATTCAGTCTACTGTTTAAAATGTCTCAGTTCCAATTATCCAATAAGCCCAAACCTCAAAGTTCCAAACACCGCCGTTAAAATTTCGAGTTTGAATATCTCCCATCACCCATCCGGCTGAGCCTTATCCATGGATATTCGTTATAAGACGCTCGAAAATTCGGAACAAGTTGAAATTGGACGGAGAACGCAAGAAACTCTGCCTCTTCATTCCTTAGCCGCGACGGAATTCGGCACATAGCTTTAAAGCTCTCTTCCTCGACCGCGAGACGGCTTAAGTGGCGATGCATAGAGTGAACGCAACAATACTGCTTAATTCGAAGACAAGTCGTTATTAATGAAAGTACGAGGCGTCGAGACGCGAGATTCGAAAGGAGCGAACGAGCGCTTTGTGTGCCTTTTGCCGAGGAGACCGAAACTATTCCGCTTTGACTTTATTTCCAGTGTCAATTTAGTGCTTCTATAGTTTTTGGTTTGTGAAGAATTTTCTTTAAAGATTAGTGTAAGACTTATTTAGAGTTCCTAATCGACCATTTCACAGTCGTTTGTTTTTTAACTTGGAAAATAAAGAAAATCGATGAGAATAAGAAAGGTTGTTTTCTATGTAAAATCGTCTGCTCTTTTCGAATCCAGCATCAGATTTTTCATTCTTTTCACAGAAAATTCAATATAGCCGCTCAAAGTCGAGGAAAATTTTTTTAATTCGTGTTCAGGATAAAGGTTTGGATTTAAAATAAAATTCCACGCTTCAGATCAAAATCGGTTATTTATTTTTATCATTATTCAATTTTAACGCCAATACTTAAACGACAACTGTTTCGAGACGAACAAAAGATTAAGTCTAATTACAACTGTTAGATTTAATAGACGACCGTCTCGCGAGCCCGGTAAGTGCAGAGTGATCTGCTCGCGTTTTTCGGCTTGCCGTTGACAGCTGAACTCTGCCCCCGAATCGCGCCATTTACACAATCGATGACGCAATCTCCAACTCAATTAAAAAATAATTAGCCATACTATGTTGTATTTTTAATCTTCGATTTTACTTTTTTATCATTAAATAGTGTAAAAAATTCTTACACCACGCATCCTGAACTTGGCTGAGTTCTCGAACTGAGATGCGACTGTCTAATCAGTGCGAACGTAATCTTTGCGGATTTTGTGTATTGTAACCTAACCTCCTCGCGAAAAAAAGTTTAAAAAATTATCTACCTTGATAAAAAAAACTAAATTATTTAACTCGATAAAAAAAAATACGTAACGTGATTTAATTTCCAAAACTGGGTGATCGAGGAAAAATAAATGACCAACACCGGAGTTTTAGCTGGAACCCAATGCTTCAATCTTTAGCTCGAGTTTGGTAGGCCAGTGGGCGCGATCCATCGCTTGAGTTAAAAGCCGTTGGATGTCTGGACGAGTCTCGCTATGGACATTAGCTGTTGCGTTAGCCGTCGATCTGGTGAATAATTGCGGATGCCGGTCGTCAAATTGAAACGTCGACCTGGTGATCAGCACCAATGCCGCACCGACCCCGTGCCAGTGCTTCGTCCAACATGTAGTGCAGGATAGTGTCCAGAGCGACACTACCGCTGCACTATTTTCCTGCATGAACGCAGCATCTCTGCCACATTGGTGCAGGATTAAATTTTTTTACACGGGGACACCCAAAGTTGGCCCCTAGTTCATGAGCTGACGCCACGGAGCTGCCCTGCCAACTCCGCGCGGAGACTTCGGTCGCCACGTCGCGCTGGCCTTACCAAACTGCGCATTTGTCGCCTCGGCCCCCCTCGCGCTTCAGTGTATCGCAAAACGACTGTGGACATATATTTTAGTAATAAGTCGGTATAGTAAGATACGAATAGTCTACTAACAAATTCTCGCGGTCATTTTTCGAAAATGGTGGACTCAATCGATTCTGCCATTTTGAAAAAATAAAATTCTCATAGTAAATTTGAATTAATTAAGCAACCTCGAAAATCTATCAAATAAGTTATCACATGTATTTTTCGGGAAAAAGTTAATTTTCCACGTACTAAGTCCCCATGACGGTAATTTTTATTCAGCAACCTCAAAAACTTATTAAATAACTACTCATACATTTTCCGGGAAAAAGTGAATATTCCGCACACTCGCCATTTTGAAAAAATGAAAATCTGATGGTGAATTTGAAAGGTGAATCTTATTATATCGAGTTATTACTAAAATATATGTCCAAAGTCGTTTTTTGAACTAAAAAAAAAAAAAAAATTCCTCGACTTTGAGCGGCTGTATTGAATTATCTTTGGAAAATATGAAAAATCTCATGCTGTATTAAAAAAGAGCAGGCGATTTCACATAGGTAATACTTACACCCTTATTTATTTTCATCAATTTTCTTTATTTTCTAAGCCAAAAACCAAACGACTGTGAAATGGTCGATTATTAGGACTTATTGGGTTAAGATAGTACAAGCAAATGATGTATTTACAAAAAGCGTATATTTGAAAATTAATAGTTCTAAATAATGATTGACACTTTTCAAATTCAATTACCTACTTTCTACTTTAATAAGAAAACACTAATATTTTTCTGTCGAAAAGTATAATATACAAATAATGTGAACCTGTAAACTATTAGAGGCCCTGATTTCATTTGCCAGAAATATAAATCCTCTGTAACAAAGTAACGTAAACGAGCACTAAAAAAATATCCCCAAAAAGATCAGCCAATTTGGAGGAAAAGCCAATAAAAGCCTAACTCGCGGCAAATCCCAAAAGCAAAAGGAACGAGCGGAAAAAATGTGGAAAACAGAAATAAAAGCAGCATCCTGTAATTTTTTGAAAATCCCGATCCTCGCAATAACGCGGCCCGGCACACATAGGCAGTATTTAAGAGGCTGTCGGGCGGCCGGGGAGTAATAACAATTCCGATGAATTCACGGCGACACCTAGCAGTTTCTCCTTGACAATGAGAAGCGAGGAACGACACGAGGGTGACTTTCCAGAAAGAAAGCCAGAAGTGATATTAGAGCCGGGAAACAAACAGAGTCCCTCCTCTCTTTCTTCGCGGGAGAAATGAGGCGACAAAGTCCGAGGTTCCTGTTTTCCATTGTATTGCGCTTCCCCCGGCCGCAATCGACCGGCCACTACTTCAGACCGGCCACCTTTCTACTTGAATCTCGCCCTTTTTCTTCCTTCTTTCCGCTCCGGCTTTTTTGAGAAAGCAAAGAGAGAGGCCCGGAATAATAGAAGGAGGGCTGATAAAAATAGAACTGAGGGTACAAGCTTGGATTTCCACTCTATATTTACACTTTATTCTGGCCATTTTTCTCTTGACAATTAAATCAATATTTTAAGTAAAGTTGCAAGTAAAGTTTGTAATTTACCATATAAAATGATTTCTTTAAAATTTCTCTTGAATCAAATTTACAATTCTTTGGATTAAATAATTAAAAAATGTCGACTTCGAAAAGGTATATTCAAATCAGTTTTTACCGTATTTCAAGGAAAAACATGATGCAAAGCAGAGAGAAATTTCCCTTGCACGCACGGCGGGGTCTAATTTTTCAGAATCGCCCACTAAGCCACAATAAAAACTCGGAGGCAGAGAGAAAGTACTTTTGTATCGCTTATTATACTTATAATACGACCTGAAAGAAATGAAAGATGCTTCCCCTTTAAAGAGGCAAAAAGAGTTTTAGAGAAAGGGATGGTCGGACCAAAAATATAAAACAGAGGATAATAGAGAAAAATGGAGCCAATAAAAGCGAAAGAAGCAGAGAATAAGCGAAGGAAACGGCAAGAGAGCGGGGAAGAAATTAAGAATGATAAAAAGACTATTTTAGAAAAAAGCACGGAAAGTTGCCACTGCCTCGTCTGGACAATCCTCCTACTCCCTTGGTTTTTAACCTTAGGCCCGCGTGTCCCATATACCGAAAAAGGGAGGGGAGAAAGAAAATGCGACTCGTAAAGTCCCGAGGAATGGGACGTGCGAATTTGTAGAAGATCCACGCTCGCAAAGAGATTGAGTTTTTAATTTATGGAGGGACATTTGCTTTCTCTCTGCATCTCTCTTTCTCGGCTCTCCGCTTCTTTTCTCTGTGCGATTCCTTATTAAACTCGATATTTCATCGCGAGGCTTTTCTTACGAGGAGGAAACTTGCCTAACAAGTCTCGTGCTCCACTACAACAGGGGAATTGATTTTTATGAATGTCATCAAATGCTTAGAGGCGAGGGGAGTGGTTGGTTATACGTTTCGGAGGTCAAATTTAACGCTGAAATTCGGCTTATTTTGCTTTGCTTGGATTTTTTATTTTTTTTATTTCTATTTGTTATAATCATATAAATTTTAAATTCCTATAAAAATTAAACTTTTATAGAAGAAAAATATGCAAATGGTGAGAATCTTTATTCAATAGTAAATGTATTGGACAAATTTTTAATCTATATAATTTTCAATTTTATAAGCATTACATATATTATTTAACAAGGAAACAAAATGTTTTACCTAAATAAAAAAAATTACAGTTTCAATTATCATTACGAACTAAAATTGAATGAACATTGAGTACATTGTTTCAACTTTACAATATTACCGCATTTCTAAAACGAGCTCAAGGTTTTCTTTTTCCCCCAAGCCAAAGAAATTTAGCAAAAAGCCGGCAGCATCCAGCCGTTTCGTCCGATTTAGCCAACTCGTCGCTACCTGTTGATAATCCAGTGGCGCACAATCCGGCTTCTTTCAATTTTGGTCCCTCTTCTCCCCGGCGAGCTCCCACGTCGAATTTCATCACGTAAATCTCGGTGCCGCGCATTTTATTTTGAGATTACTCGGCGGTCTAACCGGGTTACCATCCTTTACCATATGTAAAACCGATGCGCTTTCGCTCCCTTTTTCCCTCCTCGAATATACCGGACTCAATCCCCTTATGCACGCAGATCCGTGGCGGGAATCGGCGCGAAAGAAAAACCGAACATGCAAACTTGGAGCTCGCATACATAGAGCTTTTATCCTTTGAGCTGCCGGAGGAAAGACGGCGCCGGACGAAATATAATAAAAGCCTCGCCGTCAGAGAGAGAGAGAGAGAGAGAGAGAGAGAGAGAGAGAAAGGAGGATGTATATATAGATGGACTTTCAAATATCTGGTGAACGCGCCCGAAGACCAGGACACACATATTTTCTGAAGGAGGGGACTGGGCGAAGGTCTGATGCAATTTCGCCATACCGGAAGCGGAATCCCTTTCGCCGAAGCGATCGCGATGCGAGTATCGACTAAGACGGCTCGTTTATTTATTGCGAGGCTGCATATTTTCAAGTTTGTTTATCCTTTTCTGCAGTGAGAATGTTAAGACAATGAAGGGGTCGACATTTTTGCTGATTTCTATCACGGGGCTGAAAAGGCGTTTATATCATGAAAACCAAATTCTTTTTAACAATCTATCTGTCACTTTATTGTAAATACTTTGAATTATTTAAAATAATTCACTTGTATTAATCTTAAAAAGAATCATTACCGATAAGATGTTGATAAATTTAATTATTTTTACTCGTCAGCCTTTTATTTTATTCTTTCTCCACATTAGCGACTGAATGGTATTAAAACGCAAAGATTTTCTTTTTTTTTTTTTTTTTTTTACCAACAAGCCAGTAAAATCCGGATAACTTTTCCTTGAAAAAGTAGGAGCGCAAACTTCCTCTCCGCTCCGGAGAGCATCCGGCCTACGACAGAGTCAACTCAGTTACGTGCACGAGGGGCAAATTTTATAGGAAGTCCAATATTCGCTGCCGATTCCTCGAGATCGGCGCGCAAATCGAGCGAGGGATCGAACCGGAAACTAGATACGCTTCTTTTTACGCCCGCCTCTCCCGTAGTTTTAGGTTTCGCGCCTGCCGCTTTATTGGGTTACGTCTTCGCCTCGGCGATTCAGCTCATTTTTTTCGGCCCCGACGCGCAGACGGAAATCAAATGAGAAAAAGCTGCGAGGAGTTAAGCAGCTCGACGAGATCGGTTGGGATTTATGGAAGCTTATTCCGCCTCGATGAGGAACGAAGGAGGTCATATCCGCTGGTTTGATGGCGATATTTTCTAGAATGAGGAGTGAGAAAAGCGAATTTATCTCCGATAAACAGTCGTTTCTCATGGGTCAATGCTTGGATTTCGGGTAGCTTAAAGCTCAATCAACACACTTATCCGGCAATTTTATTTAATCTAATTATTAAACATGCAACTTCCGCAACAACACTTAAAAACTTAAAAATCAGTCCTCTGAAATAAATAAATTTGCTAAACCCTGAACCTTTGTCAGAAAAGACTATCGACGCGCTTGTCAAACGATCCATCAAAGTTTGCTCTCGCACAACGGTGGTATAATTGTCCAGAGCTTAGACAATTAGAATAATGACAAAGTTTGGAGTTAATTTGCAGATGGAGCGTCGGGTTCAGTCGGCCGCTTCGGGTCGTATATTTCGGGATTAATGTTTAATGAGTTTATTATACATAATCTGCGGGTGGGGGGTTCGAACTAAATTGCGCCCGTCAGGCTGCTATTATTCTTGTTGTTGTTTGCTCGAGTATTGGAATATATTCGATGGCTCCGGATGTAAAGCGAACTTCTGTCTGTTTTGACCGACCTGAGGACGCTGTTTTAGTTGTTTTACAGCGGGGAAATGCATTTCAGGCGGCCCTGTTTAGGTGTTGCTGATGAATTTAGGACATTCGCATATAGTGGTTATGTGAATGCTAGATTGTATTTATTGGATGCGTTATCGCCTTTTTGATTGGATTATTCGCGTTCAGTAGCGTCGTTAGGAATTTACATGTGCATGAATCTGTTTTGTGTTTAATCTCTCTCTGCTTTATAAAATTGCAGCAAAAATCGACAATTGGTCTTATCTCTTAAATGTACGTCACAAAAACGTACACTTAAAAATAAAAAAGCCAAAGGAAAGAAGAAGCAGAAAGAAGCCAGCAGAAGCGAATGAATTACAGCTTACTCGAGCCACACGCTTTAGAAGACAAGCATGCAGCAGCCAGAAAGACACGCCGTTAGACTTCCGCTTCTTCCCCAAGGTGTTACGTCAGTCTCCTAAATTATAAATTACTCGCGTGTAATTTCGAGGCAGGGAGGCTCCGCGCGAGCGAGACAAAAGGCGAGGGAACGGAAACGAGGGAAGCAACTCGGAAACGCGAGGAGGGAGAGAAGTCCGGGTAACGCCTGGCCCGAACTCTATTACGATCTTTCTCGCTCACGGATTTTGCCTTGATTAACGAGTAATGAGGCAGCGTGCAACGGGGAGGCCGATGAAAAAATGTCCGTCGTCGAAGTGAAGCCAGTCTTTCGCTGGCTTTGCTTAACAGAGGTTAGCTGCTGCAATGAACGTGTGGTAGTACAGTAGGTTAGGTCAGACTTGGCAAAATCTAATTTTCAATATGTCAAGACTGATAAAAACGTAATCATTTTTCGAGAATTGAACGTAAAAGAAGCAAAGCGAGGTAATGATGAAGCCAATAGCAGCTCGGAACATTAAGTTTTATCTAAGCTTGGGCTTCCTCGCAGCCCGGTGACGATGTCCGTTTCGGGCCATGCACGGTCGCTTGAGCCCGATCTATTACTACCTTGCGAGAAATTTCAAGGGGAAACCGCCGCCTAATTACCGGCAAATGGAGTCTGCGCCTCGCAAGAAACATCAGCCGAATCAATGTTGGAAAATTTTGAGGGAAACTTCGGCGCTGTGAATAATTTTCGGCAACTATTAATTATAATGTTAAATTGAAAATCTTGTTATTGAACACTTTTAAGAAAAGTACTCATCGTAAAATGAAATGATTGTTCGTTACAGTACCGTTTCAATGAACTTTAAGATTTTTATAAAGGCGATCGGAAGATTAAATTGCACGAAATTCAGAAAGAGATAGCAGAATAAATCGTTCAACATTTATTTTTACCTCCGCGACATTCAATATCAAGGAAAAGGCGAGGTCTGATAGGCGAAAGAGAATGAACAAGAAAGAAGTAAGGGCGCCAAGGGAAAGCGGCTTAAAGACGGTGTCGCGAAAGTTAATAAGAACGTCAAATTTCAGGGGTGGAGGAATCCTAATTAGTTATCAGTAACCAATACCCAAGAGCGATCGCCCGATAAGATGGCGAGACGAGGGAAATAAGTGCGAGAAGGAGAGAAAGTAAGAATGGAGAAGGGGAAATAGAGTAATAAACCCGGCTCGACATCGTCATGATAAATTGCGCGAAAACAGCCTTTATTCTTTGGGTATGAATTGAAATTCGCTCGGAAATGAAATTATTAGCTTATTTATTGAAATTATTTCAAGCAAAAGCTGTAAAAAATACAATTAATAAATATTTGTTTTACAACATTTCAGTTAACTGAAAAATTAATTTCAAGCCGGCTCTGATTAAGAATAAAAGACACGGAGAATGGAGAAGGCAAGCTTCGAAAGCCGCAATTCGAAGGAATTCCAAAGGGGAATCGTGAATTATGGGAGGTTCGGGGCTTTATTCGAGCCGCCTCAGGAGCGACTAATTATTTTATATCGCTCGCTCGCTTTAATCGGGACTGACTAAGTCGCTTTCCACGGCAGTTTGATTGCCGATTAGATTGAGACGATCGTCCCGCTTACTTTGCGTTTTCTCTCCATTAAGCGCGTTGCAGAAACTCTGTTTCTTTTCGCCCTGATTAATGTCGTTTTTAATGAAATTGCGGCATTCGTTTTAGACTTACGCCCAGATTTAAGGGAAATTGACTGTTTGATTTTAACTTTTGTTTAGGCTCCGAACGTGTTGTTCTCGATTCAAGCGTGGTATTAAATACTTTTTTATACTAAATTTATATCTTGGACTTACAGTGTCGAACTATGGAGAACAGCCTCAAACTGAAATATAGAAATAATCGAGAGATTCCAAAATAAAACACTCTAATGCCCGATCGCTTGGACCGAATGAAATACTAAGAAAAGATACGTGACACTATCAGTTAAAAAAGAAGTTAAAATCTACAGAGAAAGATACAAAAATGTTTTTAAATTTTTTATTTATTCTTAGAAAGTATTAGAAATATTTACTTATTCTTATGTATTAGATAGATTCTAATTAAGGCTGGAGTTTTAAATATGTATTATTTTATAAATTATGATGTTAAGAATTCATAAATTATAGAATAAAGCCTAACATCGCTATCGTTAACGAGAAAAACTTGCAGAAACTAAAAAAAAGGTAAAAATGTTAAAAAATTGCTGATAAACGTCTGTTGTATAAATTTTCAAAAAATCATCCGAACTTCCAAAGCTATAGAACGATCGACTCGATCGAAGGCGCTAAACTTTTAACCAGAAAATCCAGCTTGAACTCTCTGGCGCCCCTAATATGAGCAACAGCGGCGCCTAGACTTGACACGAAATCCCGTTGCTATCGGCTGCGCCGAAACTTGCTATTGAAAGCTTGAAAGTTCGGCGGTCGTGGAGATGCGGGGGAGCAGCGCTAACAGGACATATCTCGCGAGTTCTCGCAGCGCGCTGATCATTCAAAAAGAGGAGGGGAATATCGTTACACGCTCGTCACCCCCCGGTAATGACGTTGAGAGCCTTTTCGCCGTCCAATTCACGTGCCTACTCGGCTCCCTATCGCCTCTCTTCACGTGTATAATGCGGACGTGCGCGGGGTTAGTTCGCGCCGCACGAATTCCCAGGGAGTAAGCGTCGAGTGGGAGCGTCCTTAACTTCGAGCTGCGTCCGGGGTCGAACAAAAATGAGCAGTGCGTTACGGTTAATCGTGAAACTTGCGTGCGCTAATGAATATTAAGAGGAGATGTGTGCTGGAGAAGACGAAAATTCTTCTATGTATCTAACCGGGATTTTTTTTATTTTATATTATTTTAGCTACGCTCAAGACAATGAATCTTCATTATCTCTGTACTGTCTGATAGTTGCTGTGCAATTTTATAAATATAAACTTTCCGTGATTTATTGTCGGTAGCACTTAATTCTGCTTTCCTAAAATTTAAAAAATCTAAAATTATAATTACAACGATCTAAAAATCGACGATAATAATTGATAAAACAATTGATGATCGACTGGTAATAGTGATGATTTATTAAATCAGTCAAATCAGTTAATAAAATTGTCATTTATAATCCTTGCTATAACATGATAAATATCGCCGTCAACATAAATTGCTTAAATGAATTAATCTCCTCTGTAATTTCTAAAGCACGTACCAAATTAATATCAAAGCTCCTATATGAAGATACTAGACTTTAATATTGGGAATAAGTTGAAAAAAAACAAGTAATTTATTAGAAAATAAATGCTGCACCACCGTAAATAAATTTAGCTCCTTCTTCGGGGAAGCTTCGTAAATAAACCGGGGAACTACCTCATAATCATAGCTCCACTTGCCTGCCGAAATCTTGACTAATTTTTCGGGCAGCCCAGAGCCGAAACGTCCCCGAAATAATCTTTATGATGAAATTCTCGGCGCGTAGAGGCGTCATCTTTGACTCTCCTCCTCCTCCACGGACTAATGCAAGTTTAAGGGAAAACAGACACGCCGGAAAGGAAGGAGCTGCCGGCCTGGGGTCCCCCTGGGATAAGAGCAGTCCGGCACTGATTATACCCGCTTGCCCCCCGGCGCCTTTCCCCCAATACGAATTAAAACATATCAAAAGCACATACGGGGATACCAATAACCTTACCTCTCGGCCTTAATCTAACTCCGGCGCGGTCCTGTCGCCCTACGCGCGATTGCATCGACCGGTCGAAACCTCTCAAAGCTGACGACGCGCAACGAAAGCGCCGCGGGACGGGATTATTCGGTGCGCTACAGCGATCTTTGATCAGGTTTCCGGAGGATTTTCTCCAAGGTTTTTGATTTACTCGGATTTTCTACTGCTGGGATTAATGTTTAGTTTCGGGCTTTGCTGATGAATTATTCAGCTGTAGTTGCTGCAGTATTGTTATACCTGGCTAGATAACTATAATAACTTCCGTGAAATCTTGGCTGCATAAATACTTTCGAAAAATCAAAACAAAAACCATCCGCAAAAGTCTGAAATCGCCGCCTCAAAATTGTTATCTGCCAGCAGCGCCGCGTCTAAAAAAGCCAAGCGGCAAAGGATCCCAGCAATACCCAAAATTCCTCAACCCGAAAGAGCGACTGCAAAAAAATAACTAAACAATAAAAAAAAAGAGTCGCCTCTTCCGAAATATAAAAGGCCTCGGCGCGCAATCCGCCTCCTTTTTCAAGTATTTTAATATCGAGCTCTTGGCGTCATCGTGGCCGTATGTGGTGAATGGCCGAGGAATGCGAGGCTCTGCCGGCCTTTATTGTTTGGCAGGTCTCGAGAAACGGGACGGCAGGGCTCCGCATTTTTCCCAACTTTCGAAGCTTCTAATTTTCTGCGCTTGAGTGCTAAGTAATTTTTTAATTTTTCCGAGGTACGTAGAAAGACCATTTTTATTAATCTTTCACGATTTCTTGGAAAGGAAGATTTAAATTTTAAATTGTTATTGTGAGGGTTTTTTCTTTTATTTTGATGAAATTCTCTGTTTTATTAGATTATATTTACTATAAAATGAATGTGTCGTAAGGTTATAAACTACTAACTTTGCTTTGCCGTACCCTTTTTATCAGATTTTCATTAAAGCGGCTAACTAATTTAAACAACAATAACCAACGGAATTTTCCAAATTTCCCTAGAATTTGCACTAAACCACACAATTTCGTTATTAACCGTATTTCCGGTGAAAAATATTCTTTCGGATCGGGCATACCTCGCTTTGGAATCTCTAACAAAGTAAATTCTCGATATACCAGCAACAATGTCAAAGCCTCTTTCGGCGTCAAAGATCTCTCCTCCTTCCGCTGTATTCCTTTCAAAGAAAATTCTTCCCATTCTGCGTCTTCGTACTGCGAGTCCGAAAATACCGTCTCCGTCGGAAGATCTCGTGAGGAATAATAAAGACATACACGCAAGTATCGACGGATTAGAGGAACGCACGCGGCATTTTCATTGTGTGACGAATTTCGCTGAGGGGAGATGTGAATCGGATATACGCCGATCGCTCAAATAGTGAAGGAGAGTCTGTTTGGTCGGACGTGAAAGAATTTTTTACAAGTTCCCCTTTCTTTTAGGGTTAATGTAGTTGTTGCATTTTAATGAATTTAGTTGGATAAGTCTTCGTTATTCATTGAAAAAGACATTGTATTTTTGGGTTATTTTTCAGACTAACATCAAGGTGTCACGGTTTCATGAAAATTTAAGTAACATCTGCGATACTTTTATGCCTTTCCGTTAACGAAATTACACCCAATTCATATAATTTATTGAAAACAAATAATCAAAGAATCTCGTGCAAGCAAGTTGCCCATTCATTCTTCATTTTCATGCTCGTATGAATAATAAAGTAAGGAAAGCAGGAAAAAAGGTGTACTTGAGACAAGAAAAGAAACCATCGTCATATATTTTAGTAATTTAGATTCGGATAGCACCTATTCAATTCGTAAAGAAAATGAGGATAATTTACGAGCACGTCATCAATTTCTTTTTTACTTAAGGCAAGAATTCGGTAAGTTTGAATGGAAATTATCTCATTTTTTGCTAACAACCACAAATTTAGGATCAAGGTGCAGAAAATAAGTCGACAGCAGATTTAACCAGTTCTTTGCCTTTAAGTCTCAGAAAATATAATCCAAATACATCCAAAAAAACCAAACTCTCCGGCGTCCTAACGACCGTAGCGCGTTGATGAGGTTGTTTGTAGCTGCGCAATGGGAGCATTATCGAAAACGAAGATCTTCCGTCATGGTCCATCGGCGAAATAACGACAAGACAAAAAGGAGGAAAAATCCAGTCGAAAGTAAGGGAAAAAAGCGCCATAAGCCGGTATGGCGCAATAACCGTAGCGTCTTCGAAGGACAGGAAGGGGACTCTCGCGGCCGCGTTATATTCAATAAAACCCAAATGTACCGCAAGAGACCCCTTTGCCATTTTTCTCGCCGTCCCCTTGCTGTACTTCGCGGCCTTTTCTCCCCCCTGGCCTGTTGTTCGCAGCCTCCTTTTTTTCTTGGCGCGTCGACGCGAAATGCAAGAAAAGAGAGAGAGAGACGAAAGAGTAAATGTGTTTAGGGAGAATTAAGTCGTGCCAGAATGATTTCCCCCAGGGATTCGTGATTTCAGGTCGGGATCGGGGCGCCTGGATAGAAGAATTCGAAACTCTTTTGGCTTTTTGAATTTCAAATCAGACTTTAAACACGTGTTCTTCGGAACTTGGATGGGATGGTATTGAATATTTTCATTGGTGAAAATTTTGAGAAAATCGAGCAGGAGTTGCTTAGAAAGTCAGTTTTTAAGAACATGTGGATTTAAGGTAAAGTAAAGAATAAATTATTGTACAATTAAGATTCATTTTATCATAATTAGGAAGATAAATTTTAGAATCAGTTTTTTGAAGAAATTTACTTGCTTATTAAAACATCTGTCGGTATAACGATTTGCTAAGTAAAAATTCAATACTAGAAATAATTTCAATAGTAAAATATGTAGAAATAACCTTCTTTTCAGCAGCGCAATAACCTAAAAAAAATCGCTCCTTTCGGAAAAGAATCCATCGCCCCCTTAAAAAAAAGCGCTCGAAATTCACGAAAACGAGGAGCAGCAGCGGTGGCGACGTTACACTCAGGGCTCGTCTGACAGCGGTTTACGAGCAGCCGCGCAAGTTTATTTTACTTGCGTCGAGACGTCACGCGCAGGACTCGTCGCCTCGTCGTCGTCCTCGTCTTTCAGCCTCGGCGCTTTTAATTAATCACGGCCGGACGAGCTCGAGACGGAAGACGCGTCGCTGACAAAAAAGCGAGCACTCGCTCTTCATTTGTTAAACCGAACCGAATACGCCGTGGCTACTTGATGGACGCGATTTTTCTGTGATTAAGTGACCTTTTTACGAATCGGATTCATTTTTCCTTTTGTTTTTGGGAATTTTATTTCATTATTGAGAACTTATAACCTGTTTACAATAAAATATAACTGTAATTAAAATATATTTGAGAGTGAAGAGTAAAAAATTAATTAGGAAATTGAATTTTTATTTAGTTTTCAAATGGAAACAGTCAAAGTAATAGTGAATTGTCAATCCTTTTACAGATCCCTCGCATTCAGTTACTAACCCGCTTTCTTTTTTCTCGTCGTATAAAATTTCTTTGCAACAGTTTGCAGACCATCCTAAAATCCAGGTAATTTCCTCGAGCGGCACAACGCCGGGAAGGTCAAAGCGAAGTTTGTCCCGATTTTTCCGAGCAGCGAAGCTTCCAGCGCTGGAATCGCTCGGGGCACTTTCTCCAGCCTCCATCCCAAGCTCCATCTGAATCGTTAGTCGGCCGTTAAGGAGGCTGGACTTGTTATTTTCAGGTTGCCTTCATCCCTTGACGTCCCGTCGCGCCGCGCAATACGTCACCGGGAGGAAGTATCCCTCGTACTCGTGTCTGTCTTTTTGTTGCTTTTCCACCTTCATCGTAAAACTGCGCCGCCGCTGGATGTATCTCTCCCTTCGCTTCTCTTCCTTTATCTCTTCGGCTCTTTCTCATTTCTTTTTATACAGTCGAGAAAACATATTGATTTTTACGATTTTCGTATACGACGATATTATGGGCTGGGAGATGGAGCTTGACAACTGCCCCCTTCGAATGGCAAGCGTTTTCCTGCTGTTTCCAACCAAATATTTTTTATAGGGCTTCCTTTTTTATAAATTTCATCATGATATTGCTTGAATTTTCTTGCTTTTATTTTCGTCTGCAAATAGATTTTGCATAAGTACTTTTATTGAAACGGTTTATTGATGCCCTTGCTTTCTTTCCTTTTAGAAAACTTATTATTTTTACTTTTTTTAGAAAATAGAATTTGTAAAAATAAAACTATGATAAAATTAGCAAAGTTGCACTAGAAAAATTTATTTGTACATCCTTAAATAAAGTCCAATTTTAAATTGAAAAACTGCACCTCCTCCAGCGATTCCTCAAAAAACGAGTCTTCCTGCCCATTAAAACCGCATAAATTACAAGCTCCCAACTTCATTCTTCGCACCTCGGCAGCGAGCGAAAGCCAACTCTACTCTAATTTTCAAGCGACCACTAAAACAGGGAAAAGTTGTAACGCGCCGAATTCCAGCCGCTTCCCTTCGCCATTAATTCTTTGCCCCCCGACTCCGTCCTCGGCGGCTCATGAAATTCTGTCACGGCGCGGAGGGAGACGGAAAACTCCGAAGGGAGGAGGCTGTTATTGGGTCGCGACCACTTAATATGCAAATGCAACGGAGGCGCGAGTGAGAGAGAACGGGCCAATACTTTAATTTACATTTAAAATTGCTCAAAGCTTGACGGTAGCCGGTCTCTCCATCTGCTTGTTCTTCCCTTTTTTTTACGAGGATATATCCGTACGGGTGGCGCAACTCGCGTCTTAACGAGCTTTTCTTTTTGGCTTCTCTCTTTTTGAAAACAAGCGCGAGACTCCGGAGCTGCTTTGACTTCGCGCACACGACTTTTTCGCGTTCAACTTTTAATAAGTTTTTCCTCATTTACATATAGCGTTTCGCTGCTTATTATTATTTTCATTTAATCGCGCAAGGAAAGCGATTTACGTCAGCATTAGGCTCTACGTAAAGCGTGAAAAATTAATAATTATGCTTAATCTAAATATCAAATTCTAATTCTTTACTTGACCTAACGTACAATATATTTTTATAGCTACACTGAGAAAAATGTTATTTCAATATTTACTATAACCGTATTAAAAATTATTATAATTGTTTTAAAAATATTACTATGTTACATAGTAAAAATTTTGATGTTGCAAATATTACCATCGA
>JAWWML010000062.1:17554907-17566253 GCA_035047165.1 Ormyrus rosae
GCCTGAAGTATACTTCAGGCACACCTATTCAGGGCCTGTATGACTACTCAGGTAGCCTGATTACTTTTCTGATCGGGAGCGGGCGCGATGCTGCAGTGGTGGGGAGCGCGCGCTTCGGCTTTTAGGGTCGCTGAACACGTGATCGTCGAATGTGTCCCGGGGACATCTACAATTGGTAAGAGGTAATGTATGGAGAGCGACACGAAATATAATTTATGTGTGTGCATATATATGTACAACTGTTCTTCGTGCAACTACATCAACAGAGAATGAGTTGCTGATCCGGTAACTGTTTTTATTGATTATCTATCGTAATTTTATTTCTAGAATGTATAACTATCACATTTTCTTTTATTATAAACAACCGTATATGACATGTAATATACTGCAGATAAATTAGTTTCAAATAAATAAAATAATTTTAGTCACATTTTTTTTTAAACTTTTCATATATATGGACACGCATTTACATAAGAAAATATGTACGCTAAATGATATATGACTGTACATTTTATATTTTTAGGACAAAATAATAGATCCATGAAAAAAAATAATTTATAACACTCTAACCTCAAAATCACGACTTTGTCATGATTTTTCGGCGCTCGTGAAAGCTCACAAAATGGACAATTTGCAAATCCATAAAAAAAGACATTAGAATGAATGAAATAATAAAATCGATAATAGATTCATACTTAAAAAGAAAGAAGCAAAGGGTGAGGATAATACTTTATTTTCAATTTCACTCATTTGCTGGATTCCACTGACACGAGTCGCCGAACTGCTACGAAAATGCAGAACCAGTTTGTAAAATGTGATTAATTAATATAAGTAACGTTAACTTAAGATATTTACTTTTAAACACTAGAATACTATTGTCAATCAATTGTCTACGTTGTCTCATCCGAAAGCAGCCTCTAAAAAAAGTTTAGAAAAAAATCATCTTTTCAGTCGATCAAATATCTCAGCGGGGTCATTTTTGTCCCAGTTTTTGCCGAAATGAACCGAGAATGAAAGCGAGTAAATCGATCGAAAAGAGCGAGAACAACAAGACTCGAAGAGAAAAGAAGTTTCCGTTATATTGGAAAAATACATAAGTGACTGCCTTCCCGAGCAAAGACAGCTCGAGAGGGGAAATCGAGTTTCGCGGCACGTCTTTGTATAAATACGATTGGCCATAAATATAAATAAAGTTTCGAGTGAGCGATATTTCAGGACCGATTGTTCGAAACAAGAGGAGGATGAAGAGAGCCTCGATAATAATCAATCCGTCGTGCACAGAGCGTTGAGCTTCGACTTTAATTGGCCTCCGGGGCAGAGAGGCCAAGTTTTAATTCGCCCTGCACGAGATATCCTCGCCAAAGAACTCGACAACCCGCCGATAAATCATCCCAGAGCTTTCGTGGATGTCGACAAACGCGTTCTTAGAATTTCAATTTTTTTAATAGAGCAGGACTCTTTTGCCGTTGAGGAATTTTTTTTTTTTTTTAGCAGATAGTTTTGAATCGAAGATCGCCAAGGATTGTATAAAGGAATGTTTTAAAAATGAGCTGCTCAAAATGTTAGGTCTATCCAGATTGAATGAATAACGAAATAGTTAATTTACTATTGCATTTTACGTAATGTAAATAAATCAATAAACTACTCCATTATTCAGACATTTATAAATGAAACTGACTATCAGAAAACATTTCCAGCTAGATTTGAAAAACGAAGGAAGCAGCTAAAAATTCTATTAACCACTCCTTCCTGAACAGGTTGACAGATTGACAAAAGCTCGTCTTCTTTTTGCCTACCGGCGGTAAAAGTCTCACTCAGACTCGTGACTCGCTTAAAACCGAGGCCGACTAGCACAGGTTGGGGCGTCCTGTGTTTTCCTGGTGTATAGTTGAGTTATACGTTCCTGCGCAGCACGACGGCAGTCCTTCGTAATTTCAATTAGCAAACGCGATTACTGGCCAATTACTATGCAACAGCCGAGAGCTTTCGTGGCTGGCTGCCTTGTGTGTGGCCGAGCTTTTTCGCCGGTCGTCTCGGTCGTCCTTTTTCCTCTTGTTTTTCGGTGGCGCTCGGAACCCCCTTCCCCCCCGGTAAATTAAATATCCACTCGTGCAAGCCATATTATTCCTGGCGCGCACAAAGCTCTTTTGCCGGCGGCGTTTATTACAAGAGCGACTTGCTTGCGCAGATGCGTCGCTGATGCTGCTGCCACTGCTGCTGCTCTTGTTGTTGGGAAAAATTTTGTCGTGGCAAGTGGACGCGTTTGTACGTTTAAATTAAAACGCGAACTGCAGTTTGAAAGGGTCGCGCAGAATTTCTTTTTAACAGATCGGATGGCGCTGTAAATTGAAAACTTTGTGTTTTTGTTAATTATAACTTTTGATAGTTTATTTATTAATTAACGAGGCTACGGAGAGTGGAGTTTAGTTTCGGTGGACTTGCGGCATCAAAGAACTTGATTGACACAAACAGATTCAAAGGGAACTGTTGGAAATTTAGGAAAAATAACTGAAAAAAATGTTATCTCCAAAAACCCAGCATAACTTCCTTTCGATGTTAAATCTCATTCCGCGCGTCTCCCAGTACAGCCTATTCCCACCTAATTAACGCTCATTTTCGAATTTCCACGCGGAGAACGTTCTCTAATAAGCTTAGAATGAAGAAGTGAATGAAAGCACGCGTGAATTGCGAAATTCCAGGAGCTCCGATTTCCATTCAGCGGTCGGCAAAACTATTGCTCGATGAAAGGAAAGCTTGAATTCCGGTCGCGAAATGGACCGTACGGCTCTAACGCAATAAGTCGCCGACGACCTGCTTCAGTAGAATTAACTGGCCCGATTCTGTGTGTTGCAATTAGGAGCCCTGTCACCGAAGGCCAGTCAAAGTAGGAGGTGTTAGGAAGCTAAGTAGCTCGGTGAAAAATGATTATTAATTCGACAGGGTCTGGTTTGGAAGTGAATACCTAATATGAAGAAGATTTAGCAGTACACCAATTTATTGGTGAAAACGGCGATTTAAAAATTAGGATCTTATATTATTAAGTATGTTTATGTCACTGATAGCAAAATTTGACAGCACGATAAAACTACCAATGTATCAATCCAAAAGACATCTTTACCTCTCAAGCCGTATTCGTTCGCCATATGTCGATGAATACGAAATCGGAGCCACAATTCAGAACTTTATACAATCGTCGAAAAACATGGAAGCTAACGCAAAAAGGGGCGAGGAGCAAAAGGTTCGAAAGAGGGCCGAATATTAGGAAAAAAAATTTCCCTCGCACCCCTGGGTGTATTTTCCGTGTTTCGAGCCACCTCGCGTCATTGAAAAGCTTTCATCTTTCCCTGAATGCTGAAAATCGTTTTATACTCCCTCCTCTCTCGCGCTCTCAATCGTTTCCATGACTCTGGCAAAAAGCCGAGTCGAGCGTGCCGAGCAATTCGCAAGTGACCCATTATTTTCTACTCTCTCGCTTTCGCTTTTTTCCAGCGTTCTGTGAGCCCGTCGAAACGCAGCCGGCACTTTTCGGCCCTCGCGACCCTCTCGAAATCCCTTCGATTTGTGCTGCCGCGATTTTTGTGCGCCTCGCTCTGAATGCCCAATGAATTTTCGCGTTTAACTTATTTGTTTTAGCGCTCTTTAAGCCTGTTCGTTACGCTACTCGAATATGGTAATTTTGCCGCAAATCAATGTTTCAATACTTTTTCCAAACTGTGCTTTTTTATAAAGGTTATGTCGGTATTTGACACGTGCTTTTTTCATTTTTTTTTTTTTTTTTGTCAGATTTAATTAATTTTTTCAAATTATTACGATGGTTTTACAATGGTACTTGATTTTAAGATATTTAAAAAAAGCGATGTAGAATAATTCCTAAATGCAACACAAATACTCGATTTCTAATTATTATTTAAATAAATCGTTTTCCCAATTTACAACAGGAGTACTTTTAATGTGATTTTTTGTGAATTTCGAAAAATTGGTGGAATATTAATAAGTATTTCGATTTAACTCTTTGTCACGTTAGATTCCATTTGTATCCCCTATATAATGCATTAGTCCTTAGTAAGATGTATTTAAAAACTAACCGAACTGAAGTGATGCAAAAAGCCTCTTTGAAAGTGATTAAACTGTTCGATACTCGAGGATCTTTTTCCACGTTTCGATGCCTCCGCTCTTGTCGTAGTTAATCTTCTTCACCGACTTTTTCAATTCGATCTCTAATTAATAAAGAATTAAGGTCTAAACGATGCACTAGTCATTCGCAGCTCCGTGAAAAAAGAAAACGAGACACGGGCAAAAGCATTTAGCGACAGAAAGAGAGAGAGAGAGAGAGAGAGAGAGAGAGAGAGAGAGATGAGAGTCGAGACAAAGAGTGAGGGGGGAAGGCCAAGTATGTACAATTTTATTTGCGGAAAGAGGCGATTCGCGGGGGTCTTTCCGCGAAGACGAGTTTGCAGCTCTTTCCAATTACAGGCACGAGATTGTGCTGTGCCAAGCGAGGCGGAGACTCCGAGGGGCTTTAAAACTGGCCGGAGAAATAATTAGGAATTCGCAAAATTAAAAATCCATCTTCTCGTCCCCTACTCTTTTAGTCTAACTCTGCTTTTACCGTTCTTCCCTTTTTTTATTATCATCTCCTACTCTCTACTGCACTCTGTCTTTTGGCTGGTGAATATTTGTTGCTTCCCGTTAAAGTACGTTAAAAAAATGCGTATTAAATTTTTTATTTTCTAAGACACTTTTTGAATTGTAAGGGTTCAGGTGTTTTGCACTTAGGTAAATAAAATATCAGCTTTTTTACATTGAGTAATTTTAATAACCCTATAATTTTACTAAATTTGAAGTGAAACAAGGGCTTCCGGAATCTCAACAGCGACGCAGCGGCCATTTTGCTCAATTCGACCATGGGCTTGCTCGATCGAGAAATCAAACACACTTGAATAGCTCTGCGTGCAGATGCGCTCTCACAGTATTGCCATTGCATTTGCGTTAATCCAGGCCTAATACAGTCTCGACGCTGCTGCCTTAAACCATCCCTTCCTGTCCTCCCCACTCCCGCTTTCAATCTGCACAATGCAGTGTGCAGAAGAGGTGGTTGGTCGATAGATGTGGAATGCATTTAGGATTGTGGTCTGGTGTAAATTAAACGTTCGTCAACATTTCTAAGAAATGGTAGAGAAATGCTCTGCTTAATTTCTCGTTTCTTCGTCAATGAAACGAAGCTTATTTGCATTATTTGCGTAAAAAATTTTTCCTAAATCTCCAAGCATTTGAAAAAAGCTATTTAATCAAGCGCATTGACTGAAAGCTCAATTTCTGCACCTCGGCGAAATTCGATGTTACCGGCCTCCATCATCGCGCTTATAAACCACGAGGTATTCACAGCGAGGGTGACCAGGGCTGTCAATATCCGGCTCGGTTAGTTCGTACTGCAGGGCCGAGGCATTATACGAAAGCGATATTTCACCCGCAGTTTGATGAGCTCGGCTCATTAAGCCCTCTAAGTAATTATCGACTGGATCGAGGCGAGAAGAACAGAAGCAGCGTGTAGCGCCGCGCCACTCCCTGCTGGGCGTCCCAGTGCGTGTGTATACGCGGAGGCCTCTCTCTTTTACTTGCATATATCCGCTGATAGGTTATTGCTTCGGCCGCCGAAATTACGCGCGGTCGGCTTAATTAACGAGAGGGAGGAAACTTGAGGTCGAAATTAGTTTACGCGAGACGAAACGTAAGGCCTGCGGAGCTTCTGCCCCCGCGGATTATAGCGAAACGACCAGCGAGCACACAGAGGAAGGAAACGCCCGCGGCGCCCAGCCTGGGTACTATACAGCTCGAGCACTCTAATGTAATTGGATGTTTACTTCTTTTCTGTCTCTCTGTCTTTATCCCTTCCCCCGAGCTCTTTTTCTCCCTTTTAGCTTTGTCTTCTTGCCCACAACGCGTCTGCGCGCGCGGCTGTATGTAGAGGTGCAAGGAATGTCTGCCTTTTGTAATCTAATGAAGGTAAGGTATGAATTTTTATTTTTTCCCTTTTGCTTTCTTGCCTAATGAATATTTATAGGAGAACTTGTGAATAAGTCATTAATCTAAATCATTAAATAGCTCGAGCATGGATTTCATTTATACAATCTAATCATACGACAGATCATGTGAATTATTCGCATTTATACCTCATCTACTATTGATTTCACACTATCAACGGGTTTAGTAAAACACTCAAAAAGCAAGCTCGTTTTAAAATCCCACAACTGTCACCATTCATCAGAGCATCAACCGCAAACCCGAAAAGCATTTAACCACTTGGCCCTTACAACCCAACTCGCTCCTTCAGTCGATTTCCAAAAGCTCGGGATCGATAGGTAATAAAAAGGCGTGTTTTAAAGCCACGTTCGGCGGAAAAATAAAAGCTGGACGTTCATCGCGCGAGCTCGCCTTTTTCCGCCGGCTTTTTTTTCACGCACTTCGCTTTATCTTTTGCCCTCTCTCTCTATTTCTCTCTCTCTCTCTCTCTCTCTTTCTTTATATATATATATATATATATATATATATATATATATATATGCACGCTGGTAAATCGAGTGTGATATAAAATCGATGACCGGTTGAATGCGTGTATAAACGTAGAACAGGGCGAGTAAAGTGATATACGCGGCAGGCGCGAATCGGGGATTCATGGGACGCAGCAAACCGATGCGTTTAATCCCGATTTACTTCTGCCCTCACCGTCGCTTTGCCCCCCTCCCCACCCAGTTTATATTAAAATGCACTTTCGGACGACATCGTCCGTCAATAAAGCCGCGCGGGCGTATTTTGCTTCTGGTTGGCTTTTTCGGATGGATGCGTTTAGCGAAATATTGTTTTGACTGTTGTTTGCCCTGTACCGTTTGTTAAGTTGGAGGGATGGTTATTTTGAGATTAAGACTTTTAACTGTGTCAATGGTCAACTGTAATACGAATATTACAATTAATATAAAATTTTTTTAATTTATGAAAATAATAAATTAGTTTCAATTTAATTTACAAAACTAATGACTATCTTTTGCTGCTGGAAAATTCCTCAGCACACCTTAGAGGTGTCATAGTCTATAAGTAGCATCTCCAATACTCGTTTCTCTAAAACTCAGCCAAAACCCATGAAAAATTGATTTTCATCGAAAAAAAAGCAACAGCTTCGGCACTCGACTACGCCGTAAAGCTATATATCGCATCCCTCCTACAATAAAACCGAGCAACAGGAAGAGAGGCTGAAAGTAAGGAATAAGAAACGAAGGCGCAGTCATAGCTATACAGCAGTTCGATTCGCGCGTGTAAAAATCCGCGGCAAGTCGTTAAAGTCGATAAAGCCGGATAGCTGCTAGGCGCGGCGGATCGCCTTGCGGATGGAGAGAGGCGGAACATCAGGGCACATCTGCGCGTACCGGCTTTCGATTAAGGGCCGCAGACGCTGAAGGAACGGTCAGGATAACTGCTGCATCCCATTCCCCCAAAGGGGCAGGCTGGAATATTCCGGAGGCGCTTGCTTTTATTTTATTCCGATGCGGCTGGATGTGTTTTCGAGGAGGAAGGATTGGGAAGAGGCTACGAGTAGTTGTATAATGAGCAGTTTTTGAGACAATTATTTTGATGGATTGGGAGTTTTTAAAAAGGAATTTTTTATGCTTTTCCTTCTTTTATTATTAGGTAAAAAAATTGACTTCGAAGTTATTTGATATCTTTGAGCAAATGAAATTGTTAAAAGTAATTATAATAAGGAGAAATTCCCTTTTTTAAACCCGTTATTTTCTCATTCGCTTTATTATTTCCTGAATTTCTCAACGAATCACAGCGATATCAATAACGAAACATTGTCGAAACTGTGAATAAAAGCGTATTGTTTTCACTGAAATCTGAATTGTACTTATTAAAAATAAGGCATTATTAAATAAAGTTAACATACCGACACATGCCGCTGGAGCTTGACACAGTTTATACCATTACTGTTTGTTAAGCAGATAAACAAATAAGCGAAAAATGAAACAATGAAACATGCACTCGCTGGCGCAATTAAAAAAAACCAAATTGCGTCCTCGCTCTCTGCGCACATCGACAATTAAATCGTTGAAAATGAAAGACAAATTCACTTGGCGGGGGTCTCATCCAATTACTAACCTGCTCGCGAACGATCGAGCTCCCCTCCCCTCCGACCTGCTCCTTAATTCTCTCTGTGTCTCGTAATCGTCTTAGGAGGGAAAAACGTCGAAAAGGAGATTAAGAACGTTCGAGTGGATCTCGGCTTCTGTGTATCGGCCTGCTGGGATGTGCATTCGCGTCTTGAATAATAGAGACCGGCGTTATGTGACGCGTTTCGATCGCTGTACGTGTCGGCGGGGCCTATCAGTCGCTGCCTTTTACGAGCGATCGCAGACTTTTTGCGATGAGACGTGACGTTTCCTCGGAGCGAAAGGATTTTATTGGCTGATAATGTTATAACTTGTGCGAGTACATCGAGCGCGATCTAATGAATTTAATCTAATTAATCTAATGAATTTAAGAAAAGAGTTTCTTGATATAGTATAGAGAATAATTTTAGTAAAGTTACAAACTTTAAGTAATTTATTCAATCAAACTCTAAATTTATTATCTATCTAATAAAAATTTTAAAGACTCTAACATGCTAGACGCGGAAAAATCGCTAGTAAAAATTACTTAAAAAATTAAGTAAAAGATACTGATTCGAACTTGAGTAAAATTTACTGAATTATTCAGTAAGCCACCGCACGTGTGAGAGAGACAAAAAGAAAGATGGGCGACTCGGTTTCAGTAAAATTTACTTATAAAGCGGAGTAAAGTTTACTAATGATGTTTGCTAAACTTTTTAAGCAACTTTTATTTACATTTAAGGTAAATTTTACTAGGGATTTTTCTCCGTGTAGTAAATAAAAAGCCATCTCGCAAGCCAAACTCCTCCACTTGGTGCAAATAACGGCTTACTCAGCACATCTTTTTTTAAATTTAAAATCAGCAATGGATTCTAGATTTTACAGTCGCGCGTCTTCGGATTTCCACACGTGGTCATACACCTGAATAATACACGTACTTTTCAAACGCACATCTGGTTTAACACCTTTTCCGCGCGTGCGCATAGCTTTACGAGGCGCAGCTCTGATTTATATAATTCGCATATGTCGCGGGGTGTACTTTATTATTGCAGGCTGAAAGAGAAAAAGGTGCCGAAGTTGCATAAGGCGACGGGCCTTTTGCCGTGATTAACTAAGACGTTTCGTAACACTTTTCATTGGGTTTGCAATGAATTACATTTATTTTCATTTTTTTTTTAATCTAAGGAAAAACCTTTTAATTAGGAGTAAAATTTATTATTCTAAAAGTAGGTAACTGCGCCTGTCTTGAGCCGAAGAATAAAAGGAACAAATTTTAGACTCCAAAAGTAACAACGTAGAAAAAAAGAAAGAAGAGGAATTCAGCTGAGGAAAATCGGTTCAAGTGCGCGACGAAAGATATTTACCAACGTCTCCTCTTACAGCTTTGGCCAACTTCGATTTCTAGCTCTTCTTCTGCCTTTTCCGTGTCTTCGAATTCATGTTTACTATCGGTTACCGAATGCCTTATTCGAGAAAGGAATCGTTAAATTTTAAAGTAAAGAGCAAATTTTTAGGTAACTCTTCTATGAAAAGACGAAGGAGAAGCTTTAAATGAAAATTATAATTTATTTGTTCATTTTATGTTCGATAAAATCCCGAGAAACAAAGTATTATTTAAAGAGTACATCGCGCATTAAATTTGTAGCGGCTCACTCCAGGTTAAATACTCGCTTGAAAAATTTGGGTAAAGGCTTTCCTTAAGTCTAAAAAAACAAGATTTCAGCGTTTGCAGATGGGATCTTAATAACAAAGAACATTGTGAAGGCACGTAGAGAAAGAAGACGGATAGTCGCCGAGATAAAGAAGGGATGTATTCCGTTCCGTCTGAGAATTATTCCAGGCGTCGCGCTCTTTGAAAAAAAGTACTAGGGCTCGAGTAAAGAGAGAGAGAGAGGAAGGGAGAGGCAGACAGTGATTTATCTCGTTAAGAGTGAGAGTGCCGTGGAAACGCGACAAATATTGCTCGAGAAACGCGAGATCTTGCCTTTTAATCAAATCTTTGAAATAATATACCGCCGCGGAACGTCTGGATATTGAATTTCCAGCATTACAAGCTCCGTTGCTTAGGCTGGAATAGTTTTATGCGGTTGTAATTCAACGGGCTTCACCCTTTTGTGTTAACAATGATTAAGTAACAATATTGATAGGGGTGTAGTTAAAACGTAACGAGTAACGATTAAAGAGTTGATGTCTATGAGGAGGTATTAATTTTCGTCTTAAAGTGGAGTATAAAAGATAGTTATTATATATGCTTTAACTATGTATATGAAAATTAAAGGATCGTTTTACGTACCTTTAAGTTAGGTTTTATCTTTTTCAGGATCATTGGCCGCTGCTACAATAAAACAAAGACACTTTATTCGACATTGGACAAAATATTATTTTATAAGAAATTAATTTAAACCAAAGAATCATCCGTTTTTAACAATAAGACAATTAGCGGAATTAATCTACTTTAGCGCCTCCCCGCTTAATCGAATCAACGTCAATCTTAAATTTTTCCGAATTCGAAAATTGCGGAAATTAACAATCGCGGCCGCCACAATGAGACTCAGTTTAAAGCGATAAACACATTACCCAATAACGAAGTTGTCCACTCGCTAAAACGGCAAATTTAATGGGCAAAGTTCGTTAAAGCGCGAACGCGAGCCATCAAGCTTTTCGACAAATTAATTGTGGTAATGACGGTAATGAAATTAGTTTTACATAACAAACTCGATTAATTTATTCCGCAGGCCGTCCGAACCTACTACCCATAGAGAGGCTTCTTCTCCCCCTTCGAAAAAGGGCTTGGAAATTTCGCCCGAAGCTCATAAATATTGAAATTGCCGGAGCGACAACCCCTTCGCTCGACGTTCGTGAGGACGAATTTTTTTCGGCTTTAGTAATGTGGACGCCGCTAAATTTAGCGATTCTTATTCGTTCGCTCGTACGCCGGCCGATTCTTATCGAGTGGGCTTTTCGCTCCGCGCTGCAACCCGTTTTTCAGCTTTTAGAAGCGAGACGAGAATTAATGGATGGTAAGAGAGAAATCGGACGTGCTTTTTCTGTGTGTATATTTGGGAAAGGTAATTTGAGATAGTAAAATATTATATGCATATTTATTTATGATACTGGTAAGTGGTTTTTTTTATTATATACACTGAGAAAAATGTCATACGAAAATTTAATATATCATATAATAAAAATTACTATATTTTATAGTAAC
>JAWWML010000062.1:17566353-17582967 GCA_035047165.1 Ormyrus rosae
TGAAAGAGATCGATTATTCACTAAGATACAGCTATTCAAAAAATTGAAACAAAATAAATAAAACTTTAATATCTTTTTAACTAATACGTTTCATAAGCAGAAAAACTGTACAGTTCTGAAAATGTAAAAGATCTTCCTTTTCCCAAAATTTCAAGTAATTTAAAGTCTTTTTACTTCCGTAATCGTTTCCCCTAGAAAGCTCATTTTTTCGGTTTTCAGCTTTTTATTCAAAAACTAATTGACAAAATGGCTTGACATATTTACAGATTATAGCTACATATATTCTTAATTACCAAACATTTTTTCAGAGCAATTGATAATTTAATTTAAGAATTATACGCTTTTTTTAAAAAAATACGTTTTTATTAAAAGAACCATAAGAGCTAGGATAACTTTTTTTCTCTGAAATTATAGATATTTTTATGATCTTTAAATTGGCCTTTGTTCGATTCAAATATCTCAATCCTATCATTAAAAAAAATTAAAATAAAGTTCTTCAAAAATCGAAAATTTGCGATAAAACAAAAACAAATAAGCTAAACAAAAAAAGATTTTTTTTGCCGCCATCACAAAAAAAAGCAAAAAAAATTGAGCCATGAACGATGGAAATCCGTTCAGTAGAAGCTGAGATACGGCGTGTACACTCACACACACACACACACACACACACACATACACCTTAAAATACAATTATTTCGAACAACTTCAAAAATTACTATCACAATGCTTCCTCTAGGAGGAAGCAAAATTTCAATGATAATTTTCCAATTAATAAAATTGAATAATATTTTTTTTCGTAATCTGGAAGACTTTTTAATTAACATTTATAATATTAATTATACTAGACATTATTAAACTAAAAATTTGAATATCCCTGGTAGACATAACAAAATTTTAAATGATGTTCAAAGTAGACTGCACAGAACTAATGCTAGAAAAATGTTATCCTGAAAAATGGTCAAAAATAAATGAATCGTAAATGATCAAATTTAGTATAAATTGTTTTATAAAGTAGAATTTGACCAAAAAGTATAGCATAAGATCTGTACAAATAATAACCAAATAGCCTGCAATCCGTTAATTGGCCGAAAATTAGTTTCTTTTTTACTTTTACTTCATAATTATTGGTCTCTCACATGTATATAATATTTATGCCCATTTATATTCTGGTTAGGACTTTACAACTCGGGAATCCTGTCAATTCGTCCAAAAAGTTACTAGGCACGAAAATTTACTTTCCTCGACTTTTTTCGGGCACAAAATCGAGAGGAATTTAATAACAGCGCTTAAAAGTCCTTGAAACAAAATGCAGCCAAACACGACCATGCTGATGGCTTCTCGCCGTCGCGTCGCCGACATCTAACATGCTCGGATTCCGTGAAAATGAAAATTTCGATGTCTTAAAGTTTAAAGCTCGCAAGTAGAATCTTTAACTCGTATTACCTACCTTAAAGGATAATACAGTGTCAGTTAAAAGTCGAAGATCAAAATAATGTAATTCGATACGACAAAATAGTCAAAACCTCAGTCTGATATTTGGAAGAAATATTTTATTAGACAGGAGTGAGTTTTTACATCAATTATCAATATATTATTTTTAATTGCTTCAAAATTCTGAGATAAATCCGTTAAAAATGGTCCTTTTCTCAGGCGATTAAGGCATCGCCTTTTTTACTTCGAGGTAAATACCGAATTAACGCTTCAGTCAGAAATTTTCAGATATTTCAAAAATGTTTTTCAGATATTTCGGTGGTGGGAATTGAATTTGGTCACCGTAAAAAAACTTTAAACTGTCAAACAATTCGATGAAAATTAAGCGATCCGTCATCTGCAAAGCGAATCAATGTAACAATAATTTCGCATTTATCTCTAATTGTTCTCCCCACCTTCGTCCGCAGTCTCTCCGCTCTCATTTTTCCTTTTCATTATTCCGCTTCCAGTCGACAAAGGCCTCCTCGTTCCTGCCTGGACAACGCGCACAAGGTCGGAAAAGTGAGTACTAGAACGATAAAAGTGCGCAAGGCAAAAGAGCGAGACAGAGTAAAAGAGAGAGAGAGAGAGAGCGCCGGCAAAGATTGCCAAGTTTCGCCTTGCGGGATTCCTTACAAAGACTGACTTATTTAGCCTCGGGGTCATGGCTGTTCGCGAGAGAGACGGCGAATATAAATGGCTGAAAGGACGAAATGCTCTTTTGTCGGTTCGCTCGCTCGCTCGCGTACGGAACTTTATTAATTGCGCGTTTTGTTATGCAAATCTAACCGTACACCCTCTCCTTCTCTCTTTCTGCGTTGCGAACCTTTAAAAGATTACCCTCGAATTCATTACCTTCAATTGGGAAACTTTAAAAGGTCGGCCCGAGCTCCAAACCAGAATTCCGGGGCAGCTCAAACTTTTCACCATCTCCTCCTTCGAGCTTCCACGTCTGATCTTTGGAAATTTATTAAAATCATCGAATTGAAGAGCAAAAAAGGTCACAATGTGTAAGGTAGATTTAAATTTTGAAATAAAACAATTGCGACCAACTAAGAATAATACGATATTGTAAATGTTGTTCTCTCATGCATGTGGACGTTTAAGATTCTAAATTTCGAAAATGATAAAAGTCAGTCTGATCACAGACTAACACTCGAATTTAAAGAAATTATTCTATCTGAAACCGACAGCACTCTCAATATCCGTCTGCATGACTGGAATCATTGTCCCGATCTGCAGCCTATCTCATTCGCCTACGTTTGCACTCCATTCATCGACTCTCCTCCTCCTCTACTCAGTGCTCCGCGCCGAAGGACCGAAACAAAATATCCCTTCGGGAAATAAGGCATAATAGCCCCTTAAAAGCTTCGTCAATTCCTCCCCGTTGCCCCCTCCATTTTTACAGCGGCGGTTTCGCGAGACGCCCTCAGTCTCTCGGCAAATTATGCGCGCCAAATGAAAAATACGTTCTCTCTCGTGCGCGTGATCGCCGAAAAAATTGAGATTAATGACGCGGAAAATACCGCAACCGCTTGCGGAGGACGAAATCGAGTGGCTTTCCTCGGTGATAAAGCGCCGAGTGACGTTGGTTGGAAAGATTATTACCTGGAAAAATGGAATAATGCTTTTTTATGAGCTTTCATCTTGCTAAGTTTGAGGCGGCATTTTTTAAATTTTTGCCAAGTATAAATAGTAAAGTGGTTCATATTTTACGTTTTAAGATAGGAAGTAACAAGCCAATGTCATCTTGATTTACAGTGCGTAACTGCTTGTAATGAAACTCTTGAAATAAGTATAAAAAATGTTTAAGTTTCTGCAGGTACAACTAGCGTCTGCGTTACAATGGTAGAACTACTAGATTAATTAGTATAAAACGTTTAATTACTATCTATTTATTATCATCCCGTAACACTACTAACTAGCACGAGTTTCAAAGAATACATAAAAAACTTTTTTATGTCACTGATTCAAAATCAGGCACGGTTCATCGCAATCGGAGCGATTATCACCGCAAACGAGCACAATAATTACGCCACATTACCTTCACTTTCCTTTAATCCGATTACTCTTACACGCGCTCGGCTAGGCCGGTTACACTGAATTTCGTAATTCGTGTTCATGGCTTTATTCAGCAGCTAAATCATACGACGCCCGAGCATGAAATAACCATCAGTACATCGGCTAACGATTAACGCCGGCATGTATAATCCTCGTCCGAGCTCTAATCCCGCGACTGCATTCATAATAATCGAGCTCTCGGTCATGCTCGGCAAGCACTTTCAATGCGCGAATTTGTTTACCAATTGCGCAAAATCCGGGGGACGGAATTCAAAGCGCGAGTAATCTGACCGGCCGCATCTTCCTTTCGCGACTAAATAGTGATAATGCTGCTTTATTGCCCTAGACGAGGAGAGTTTTATTTAATGTCACGGAAGTGGGGATATTCATTTTTTACGTGTTTTCTCACGATAAAAGCAATAAGGGCAGTTGCTGGATGGAAAGACGCTTAGATAAGGAGCCAAGGTTATTATTTAAAAATTTTGATATATATTTAGATCAATGTCTTGGATACATAATTGGCATGTTATCTGATAATAGGGGGGAGGTTCTGAAGCTGGTAACATGTTTTTTATTATTATTAAGTTCGGTATACCGATGAAATGTTTGTGTGTCGCTGCTTGGTCGTAAATAAAAGACGATATACTTTGCGCGAATCATTCACACAATAATCAGTTCACGGTTTACTAATCAAATTGAATTCAATATAAAGAATAACTCTTAATAATAGAGTCAGTTTCTCGAAGTAATGTATCCTTTGATAGAATGAAGTAAATATTTGAATAAAAGCTTAAAAATTACGATGCGTTAAGCGGCCGATCTGAATTCACAATCCAAGACTGCAATCTGCGAGATGTCAGTCGCAGCTGCGAGGGATCGGATTTTCCTTACGCGATCGGAGCTTTAATTGCTCGTTACTTGCAAACTTACTCAGCGAGGCTCGGGATGGCGGCGGAAGACGGGAGCCATTGTGTCTGCGGTGTGCTCACTCTAGTACGTTCTCTCGTACTTGAGGTTTGCGGTCCAGAATCTCGGCGGCGGTCGAGGGCGCAGGCAGGGTTTGTTCGGCCCAGGTTGTATACCAATATAGGGCTGGGCTAATGAAGAGTGACAGTGGCACCCCCATCTATCACTAATTTGCCGCTAAGTGCTCGGCTTTGTTTCCGGTTGCCGCTGATCCTATCGTTTGCAATATCCTGTAGGGGACGATCTCTCTCTCTCTCTCTCTCTCTCTCTCTCTCACACGCTCGGTGCTTAAGAGAGAAAGCCAAACCCGCACGATTCTCTCTCGCTCCGACTCGTCCTGTCTTCAGTCGGAACTGTAGACCCTCTTCCTGGTCTGTGTCGCGGCTGCTTCTGCAATACCGATCGAATTTCGAGTCCTTGATTAAGTAACAGCCCCTGCGTCGCAATCACGAACTTGGCAGGCGGCTAATGCGAGTTATAATTACCTGAAAAACGTGTGAAAAGAAGATTCAATGCATTAGCATGAGTCATCAAGTAAGATTAAGATTTTTTCCAGTATTGAAACCGGGTTTTTTTTCAAACTTTGTATCATTTCTACAATAAAGTCTCTTAAAGTCATTTGGACATTTCATACGGGTTATTAGAAGTAAATAAATACTCTCCTTTAACAAATAAGAATTCTTATCAATTTGTTCTCAGCGATTTTTTGTGGAGACATCATTTTAAGGGTAACTCGACATACATACCTTAAACCTTCACCATAATAATCAGTCTTTTAATAATTACCGCTACAAATAATCAAAACCAGACTGCGCAATAAACCATTATTATTTCAACAATAGTTGACCGATTTGTCTAATTATTAAGAATCAAGACAAAGCTGCAGACTGAGAGAGAGAGAGAGAGAGAGAGAGAGGGAGATGTAGATGCGTAAGCCGCGAAGGTAGCTTGATAATCCTCAGAATAAATACATCATACCCGAGGCTCGCATAGTTAATGAAATACATACCGAGGAAAACGCGCCACTGACATTCACGACGTGCCGAAATAAATGAGCATCCGACTAATTAACAAGGGCGCGCCGGCATAATGATATTGAGCTTTGAAGATCCAGCAAAGCGCGACATGCCTTACCTAAAGCTTTGTGTTCTCCACAATATCTGCTTGTCTGTGCGCTCGTCTCCCTCTCTCTCTCTCTCTCTCTCTCTCTCTCTCTCTCTCTCTCTCTCTCTCTTAAGCGCATCACCGACTAGCTGCGGGCCAACGGTTCACCTCCTTCAATATTATTATCGCACACCCCGAATTGACATTTCAATTAAAGATTTAAAGACACCCTTCTTATAAGAACAATAACGTTCGTGTTTCGTATCACCTTTTTTTAGAGAAATTATGCGGCACCTCGCTACTTTTGCTGAAGGAATTAAAGACTTTCTTGTTGCTATAATATTTATAATAATATAAATATAATATAATAATATTTGCGTAGCATTTCTAATACTGTTAAGATAATTATACAAAGTTAATGATGAAGTTAATAAGCAGCCTTCTAGATCTTGTCTAGATCCAATAGAAAATTTACAAAAATTTTGTATAAAAATGTAAGAAAATTATGAATGAATTAGCAGCAGCCTGAAAATGAAATAAAACTCTCGTTCAATATACTTGAATTAACACAACTCGATTCCGCTAAAATCTCACCATAAATCTGTAGCCCGGAAAAGTACCAGCAGCCCCTGCAAAATTCCTGACTCGGCACATAGAGTTCCCAACACAGAGGCTCATACTTTCATCAGGTCCGATCGCCTTGTGCGAGTCTAGACAATGCCGCGCGCGGCTGCCCCTATGATCCCGAGCTCATCAATTCCCCGTGAATTCCCCGCTCGAGAGACAGAGAGTGAATTACATTACTTAGAAGGGGATAGTTTTATCGAGTCGGCTTCCAGATATTTCCTCGGGCGAAAGGGCTCGGGCGAGGAGGGAGGCAGCGCCACAGACGTTGACCGATACACGCTGGGCGAATGTGCGAGGAGCCGCTCGCGTATTTCGCCAAGTTAACTAGATAAGTGTCACTCGAATGTAGCGAACTCGATGTTCTGCCTGCCTCTCTTCCTCTTCCCGTCTGCCAAAGGGCTGCGGTTGAAGAAGCCGGCAAATCTTCGGGCCTTTTGTGTAGTGCTGGATGAACAGTGAGGTGTGCCCGATGCCCGATTTTCAAACTGAGAATAGAAAATCTAATGTTCAAACAACTAAACATTTTTTAACTAAACAATAATATATAAAATCTATAAACAGTAATTAAAACATCCGTATGTTTCGATTATTTACTTGAATAATTATTCCTCAAACATACTCTAAAAAGCAAACAGTATAGTATTTATTCCATCGCATCGTGTTCAAAATTCTATTACAGCACTGTTAATATTTACCCGAACTTGCCAGCCAGCAAAGAAAAAAAAACACGCTCACAAGAGCACTAGACTCCGCAATTGCGCGGATTCCAAGATTTAATTTCTCGAAATATCTCGTCCACCCAGAGTTGCTGAAACACACACCGATCACGCAAACACGCAGTGGACGGCAGATTGATTTTATTTTTGAAATTGAAATCCCTAGCCAGCCTGGAAAAAATGCACACACGCAAACGCAGCACAGAGGACAGGCCACGTAGGCAAGTCTCGAAATAAAAATATTTTTCGCCTGCGGAATTCCGCAGGGAAAAAGAGCAAAAGCAACGCACGTGCGAGTATTGCGATGCGCATCCGTAAAGAGTGTCAATTGCGAAATTAATTGACGGCTCTCTCTCTCTCTCTCTCTCTCTCTCTACCACGAGTGAGAGGTCATTAAAGAGCCATTCATGCGGTCGCGAGTATCGCGGAATATTACTTGGCCGAGGCACGTGACCGCAATGCAAATGCAGCCCCGAGCTTCGTCTCTGAAACACTGCTGAAAAGGATGCCTCTGTCATGAAAGGAGAGCTTTCGAGCGGCCTTTCAGATACGGATCGTGCCCAAAATGTGCTTTCAAGCGAGCCTACCGTCCTTCCTGCCGAAACTTCTGGCCTGAGATGACATTTACTCGAATGCGAGACCTGTGGATTTATTTTCAAATAAAATGTGTTTGTTAATTTATTTATTTGCTCGAACGTTCTGGAGTACTTAAAGTTTATTTATAAAATTACGTGGGCAAAAATTTATTTATTTTGATGGCCTGGGGCGTCAACTGCTTAATTTAGAGAAGATATCAGATAATTGCAATATGCCTCGAGCAAGGATACATTACAATTGAAAAATATAAATATATAAATATCAGAAATCAGTATCGCGCGTTTACTGCTTGGTCAGTTCTGGACAGGATATAAAGCAGAAAAGGATTCTTTTCTGTATCTTCGAGTCGAAAGCCCAAAAGCGTCGATCCGAACGCAGAAAGGAGGCACCCAAAGACAACTCTCGACGACACAATAACGGGCCGCGCGGCTCTTTGCCGTCATTGAGCATCCACCGAAATTATTCCAGACACGGCCGCGCGCATTCGGCCGCGTGATGCAATTACGGCGTCAAAGGCCGACTGCACTCCCTTGATTTCATGATTCAGAGTCGCGCGACAGAATTTCGGACGCGAGCGCGTTTAACCTATTTTCCGCCCCCGAATTTTTTCTTCCTGCTCATTCGATCCGCGTGCCGCTGCTGCTGCCGCTTGTTTGTTTGCCAGACTCTGACTGATTGCGCGGCTTTGGCGGATTTCGGAATTTCGAGCGAAAAGATACCGGGAGCTTCCGACGGAGTCGCTGGCTTGGCAGGGAAAAAGTAAATATGCGAGTTGTGGTATTTGTTTGAGTGCTGTTTGCTCGAGCAAGCTATTGGGGACAAGTTCGTTTTAAGGAAATTTATTTTTTTAATTATTGCGGTCAGGGAATAATTCTAATTACTGGAAAGCAAATTAAGCTCATTTTGTAAATATAGGCACTACAACATTACTCGTTCTTTCGAGACTTGCGAAAATAATAAAAAATTTCGACTGCAGTGGCCGACTACTTTCTTTGAAAAATAGAATTCCCTGGATTAAAATACCGAGGCTTTTTCATTCGAAAATTTCCCTTTTTCCATGCAAAGTTTACAAAAGAAATTGATCCAGAAGAGCGTAAAAAATAGAGAAATTATCTATTACCGAAAGAAAGCAAGGGAAAGTTTCAGAAAAAGAAGAGCCCAGCTTCCGCATAAAAAGCTACGGAGGGCATGAATACAAGGGCGGGCAAGAGTTTTTCAACGTGAAAGTAAGCATATTCCGCCGCGGAAAAAGGCGAAGTAGGGCCCGCAGTTTATTAGAGCGATTTCCAAATGACGAGGCGAGCTCCCGAGGAAACAAGATTTCGCTGAAAAGTTTCGACTTTGCCGGTACACTCGGCTTGGAGGGGGAGAAAGTGCCGCGGCGGGATAGGAAAGGTACCTCTACCTCGCCTACAGTTAGGGCGCCGGGAACAAAATTCATTTGGCCAAATTAAACAGAGTTTAGCAATTTGCGCTTAATCCATTTGTCGAGAATCCGCCATCCGTCAGTCCGTCCGCCCATCTCTCTTCTATCTTGCTTTCTCATCCTCTTTCTAGTCGAGCGTAGCCTGTCTACTATGGCCCCATGCTTCATCTTTCACTTCTCTGCCCGCCTACTTTCTTTATAAGTCTTCATCCTTAGATTTCGGGGTGAATACATTAAAGATTTACATTTTGTTTTTCTGGCTGCTGGCTTGGAAATGTCGACTGCTTTTATGTAGTCGAGTTACTCATCGCTGTCGTTAACGCGAGAATCTTTTCTTGGATTACTTATTAAATTGATTCGGTTTTTAATTCTGCTTGGAAATCGAAAAACATACAAAAAAATGTGCTAGTATGAAGCAAAAGTAACAGAATGTTTTAAAAACCCGCGTAAAAATTTAATCAAGGAAATGTATTGTTAACTTAAGTTTGCCATATATGGATAATATATTAGCAAACGAGCATCATGCATGAAATATTGCATGAAATTAAAAAATTTAAAGAAAAAGTTGTTTTGAAGTTCGTAAATTATGAAGTTTTGGCACAAGATAAGAATCATCAACTTAATATTCTGTTTTGTACAAAGTCTGCACATTATTAAGAGCATTTTTAAATGACCAATCATTGCGTATTGTTTCAGCGTTGAAATCAATACTGTCAAAGCCGAACACATATTTTCAAATCCAAATCAAAATAAAGGCATTGTAAACGTTTTCAATTTAATTTTTATTTCACTTACTTTTTCGAAATCATTACCAGATTTAATAATATAAAATCTAATATTTGATTTTTCTAAACGTACATCCAATATTGTGATCCTTTTGAAAGTTTCCATTTCGTATAGAAAAACTTTATTGCCAGCATAGTGTGCAGTAATAGTACATTGTGCAACAAGAGGAGAAAATGAGTTATTTCTAGCGAAGGTGAGGTATTCACAATACCTCACCCGAGTCTGAAATAGCTTTCATGAAAAGTCCTCATTTGGTATTAGAAAGTTGGATAGATTATCGTGCATTTCAAATCGTACACAGAAATCGTACAAAATAGTTTAAAACAGAGGAAAAAAAATTAAAAAAAAAAAAAAAAAAAGTAAGACTTTTTTCTCCACTCGGACAAACAATTTTGTCAAACGTTCGAAATGCTCGATTTTCTACGCTACTTTCTAGCGCGAAATGAGGACCATTTCATGCCTGAGTTGGGAAAAAATGTTTGATTTATTATTAATAATAAGAATGGCTGTAATGGAAGCATATTTTATTAACGTTATCGATAAAAAAAAAAAAAAAAAAGAGAGAAGCAATATTAAAAAGCAGATACCTAAGAATGGCTCGGATTCCTAAATATCGAGGCAGGAGAGCAATAAAGAAAGAGTTTCTCTCGATTTTAATTCACGCAAAGCTGCGTTCTTTTCAATCATTCCATCTTTTCTTCGATTTCCATCAAAGGTCTTCGTGAATTACTTTCGTTGAAAAGTCGCGAGCAGCATCCGAAGACTGAAGGAGGTACCGCTATCCTTTTTTCCCTTTCAACCTCTCCGTATCTTCCTCGCTTTATTGGCCAGAATAAATATCCACGTACCTGCACCCGACTTATAAACAATTCTTAGAACTCTGAGAATTCCTTATTACAGTTCTTTGCTTATTATCTAATAAAATCATTGCTACAAATTTTTTATTAACTTAATCAAGTGGCACGGTAGTGCCGCGAAGGCGAGTTTGAGCAGACGACGGGGCACCCGTACCACTATATTTACTTCTAATTTGAGGTTTCGAACTCTTCATTATAAAGAAATAATGCTTATCAATATTGTCACTAGGTTTTTTTTCTATCATTACAAAAGCTTTTATTATCTTTTTCAAGTTATAAAACTGTTCGTATTTTATGTTTCAGATCGATTCCCATCTACATCTAAAAAACTATACATCTCAAAAAGGTAAGTCTGCATTACAGTTTTGTTTTTCGAACCTGCAATCAAGAGCTGGTAGATTAAAAAAATAATTGCACCGCTTGAATGGCCGTCAGTGAAACGACAAGTTTTACAACAAGAACTATGTCGATCAAAGTTAATCCAACTATAAGGAATTTTTCCGGATATTGAGATTGTCAATTACAGTCTATTCCGTAATTGCGTGATTCTTTCTCCTTCTCGCTTTTTTCTCTGTAATTTCCTGAATCGCCAACGGCACCGAAAGCCAAGAACGCACTGCTCCACTGTGGGTAACAGTATCCAACCAATCACGGACATTCGAGCTTCTCCGACGAGCTTATTTTTCTCTTGTATCTGTGTCTCGATCGTCTCGTTTTCCTATTTTTCCCGTTTGGATATTTTCTATTTCATAACATTCGTTTCTTATTCCTTCAGAATACAACTTGTAGCTTGCTTATGTTACACTTCGTCTCGTGATCTCTATATTTTCCTTCTTACTTTTTATTTTTTTAAACAGCAAATATTTAAAATTTGTTTTAATTAAATATCAAATATAAATAATAAAATATAAATAATTGAGAACTGAAGAAAATAAAATCTTTATTAGTTATTGAATTAACAGTGTTTCGATTACTCTTTTGCAATGTATAAATACTTATGCGTGGCAAGTTGATAACAACGTACTTCGTAGTAATTATTACAGATCCCTTCTACATCAAATTTATCATTTACTAAATTATTTTAAAGTTAATCATCCGTAGCAAATGGTGTGATTATAAATTAAATTTATACGTCAAATAATAAATCTTTGAAAAAACGATTTTATTTTTAGTTTGCGTAACTTGCAGCAGCACAGAAGAGAATCTTTCATGGGAGATAAAAAGAAGAATACTCATCCCCCGACTTACATCCTGATGAAAAAAGCACGAGCTTCTCCGAGCAGCCCGAAATCCCCTTAATTAACTTCCAAGACGGCCCATCCTAAAAAAATAAATCAAACTTATCAAGTTTGCAAATTATAAAATCCCCGAGCATCCCCGATGCAGCGGTAAATTTGTCAGATCCAAAGCCGGGCAGAAGAGCAGCTTGTTTATCGTCCGTTTCCGGGATTAATGATGCCGACCAAAAAGGCGAAAGCTCGACCCAAGAGATAAAGACAACCGTAGAAAAAACTAAATAGAAGCGGAGCGAAAAGGGAGGAAGAAAACGAGGTGGTAACGACGTTCCCCGCGGCAGAACTGTCGTTGCTCGGCATCGTTAACCGTATTCGGGGTCCCGGATTGGGGAAGGCTCGAGTCGATTCAAGGTGTAGGCAGCCGCCCTCGGAGTTCTTAATGATGATAAATTGGAAAACTTTCGCGCAAGATTTTTCGCGAGCCGGGAGGGAGAATGGAGCCGCATCGACGGGGGAAGGCAGAAAAGAACCCACGATGCAATTGAATTTTTCGCCGTGAAAGGAGTTGCCGGCGATGCAAATTTCTACCTCCGCGTGGAGCCTTTCTGCTTAATTAATAATTGGAAACTACGTGGAACAGCTCTGCTATCCTTTTTGGGTGCCGACAGAAGCTGCTTTTTGTGCGTAGAGATTTTTTCTGAGAGTCGGACTGGAATTTTAAAGGATGACTTTAAAAGATGTTGATTGGATTTTAATATTAGTAAATTTTTATCAAACATAATTTTTGATATTATTAATGTCATCAAATACTTTTCTCTAATCATACTTGAACTTACAACTATAACTGTAATATTAATAAATGAAAATTACGCGCGGTAAATTACAAGTAATACTAAAATTCTGATTACTTTATTCGGATTGTACAGTTAAAGAATATGTATATTTATAATCATTACGTTAAGCAAATATGCGAAACATAATTTTTAGCCGAAATTACAGGCAAATCACGCAATTTCCAAGTGATTTTCCTCCCGAATCCATAATCGCTAATATATATCTTTCCGAAATCACAGAGCATAAAATCCACTTAATCAAAGTAAGCCGCTATTCAACATTCAAACCGCGTTCGGCTGGAAACTATCAAAGCCGCTCTCGAGCCGCGGGCTATTAATCACGGAAAACTCCTCGAGCATTCAGCGCCGCTGCCAGAAAACTATCAGAGAGAGGCTCGAAAGCGAAAAAAGTGCTCCGTGACTTGCAGGTAAAAGCAAAGGCTTTAATCGAGAGGCCGAGCTTAATGCAGTAATAATATTTGCGCTCGGACACTTTCCACATTAGGCGAAAACTCTCGGGTACCTGTTTAGCTGGTCTGTTTGAGCAGCCGGAATGCAAGCTCGGAATTTGCTTGATTTTTGCTTTTATGAGTTGACGGAGAAAGAAATTCGGAATAACGGACGTTTGCTTTGTTGCGCACGAATTGCGATTTAAATAGGTGGCTGTTTGAAGTATCGCGGAACCGTTTTTACGTCACGGGAGATTTCATTTATTTTTGCGCTATTCGAAACTTTTTTAGCTTAGTGCTTAAATGTTTTTAATTTTTCTTGTAATCGTGTTCCTCTGGGGGAAATTTTCATACTAGATTTTCTCTTTTTACTGTGATGCAATACTGAAATTACCTTCTTGAAAAGTTTGACTATCGAAATTATCAAAAATTATTTGTGCGTTAAATATTTATGAGGCAATGAATTTAAAAAGTTTTAAAGCTATGCAATTTTCAAATAATTCTACTTGTAATTACATATTTTTTATTAGTTTACATGCACGCTTTTGTGCATTTTTCCATTGTTTTTACAAAAAGATTGACTACATATTCCAGAATATAATATCTAATTAAAACTGAATTGTTATAAAATTTTGTACTTCACGAAACTTTTTAATTCATCATGGAATCTTCATCTATTCATAATGCAATTTATATTTATTTTATGAGCTAATACATTTTACCTGAAATCAATCATTTCGCTTAAAAATTTTCCGTACTAGAAGTCAACCTTTCCTCAAAATATTTCAATACCAAAAGCAATCCCCTTTGAAACTCAAAATAACAATCGCACCGTCTCACCTTAAAAGAAATGCTCGCAAAACTCGCGAAAGCAGCACCAGGAAAGAGGAGAAAGATAAAGCCTGAACATCTCTCGGTCAAACGCCCGCTATTAATTTCGTACCTTGCCTCCTGTCTCCCCTGCATAAACGCGCCAATGGCTCGCACGTAAAACTAATGGAATATGGCTGTTCGCTGCAGCGTTTTCTCGCCTCCCCCCCCCCCCATTCGCCCCTCTCCTCCCTCCCCCGCGGCGTGACGCGCGCACGACGACGTCGGATAAGTGCAGCGCCGAAAGTGCTGAGGACTAAAGCAGCTCTCCTACGGCAGACACTTCCGGTGAAAACGCCGAACGGGTCGGAGCTCCATGCGGTACGTACAGCTTTTTGCCGAGCTTTGTAACTTTGGGGTAGTTTTGCTTTTGAGGGGCGAGTTTTCTGTTTCAGGAGTAGGAGAGGATTTGGAGCGGCAGGTATGAAATGCGCTTCTTTAATATAACGTATATTTCTTTGTTGCTTAAAGGCAGAGCTTTTCCGAAGCGGCGAGCAGGATTAGAATGCTTTTAAAAATTATAGCTTTAATTAAACTAGTATATATTAAATAAATTACGAAAAAACCTCCTGTTCGAATATTAAATACGCACATGTATTTTTACCCTTCCCTACCCAGCCAGCCAGCAGAGTAATCTCGATTTTTGCAGCCTTCCTTTTCCAGCAGCAAAAGCACGCCCTTATCATCCTTGTTTAGCGCGGTTTGCTTTTCCTCGAACACACGCTCGCTTGTTAGCCGATAACTGGGAAAAAAGCGATCGTTAAGGAACCACTACGGAGGAAGCAACGGAGCTCGGAAATTGGCTGAAGGATACTTCGAGACGCTTCTGGCGAAATCTTAATACATCGGAGGCCAGGTTGGCGACGCGTATTCTTGGGGAATTAACACACATACGCGCTGTTATTGCTTGAGAATACACGTAGTTTGCCTGGCCGATTTCGACAGTATGGCCAACGATATCGACGTAGTTTTAGTTGAGTTTCTATCAGCGAACGATGTGATTGTCAGGTAAAGACGCTGACGATCAGTTCTGCCTTCACGATACGTATGGCCTCCTCCAGCCACGAGTTTGCTTCGGTCTGGGGGCAGCCGTATGCGAAATGGGTGTAACAGCGCGGCAGGAAACGTTGTGTCGGCCGAACTGATTATAAGTTTCTTTACTTTGCAAATAAATTGTTAGAAATATTATACTTTGTTAAATATTACTGTAAGCGAATAAAGAAAAGGATTTCGGCCTGTTTAGAATTGTTTAGAAAACTTAAACGTTTTATAAGTCGGATACAATGTCTTGAAAAATTAGGATACATGTCTGTAATTGTCGATACAAGCAAGTCATTTTGGAATGAATGTCTTATTATATTTTTCTTTATAAAATCTAACTATCTTTATCTCGCTTTTGAGTTTTCAATAATATTACTTTATTTAAATTAGAAAAAAAGCTTTCCAAAATCATTTGCTCGAAAAGATTTTAATGTTTTAGTATTTACGAGTGTTTATATAAAAATATTTGCAAGAGTATGCCTTAGACAAAAATTATTTTTTATAGTAAAATTCTATACTCTATAGGCTATTTCAAAGTATATATTGACAGTTAGTTCTAAATAAGCAGCTATATACTGCAGCAGCTTTTTAAATGAATAAAAATAAAGTAGAAAAGCTAAAGTAAAATACAAAAACTTTGATCTTACAAGATTGACTAAAAAACTAAAAAGCGAAGGTGACATTGTATAATCCAATGAACATCAGAACTTTTTTCAAACCCGAATAATTTTTTTCAATGTCAATGCTATCTGAAATTCTACTACCTCGAAGGAATAATAAAAATTCATGTTTTAGAATGTTGTTGTTTTGAATATGTTGAAATAAAACTCAAGTTAACTTATTTGAGTTGCGCAAACACAAACGACATTTAAACTTTTGTGGACAGTCTGCCATTTATATTTCGTTAAACTACATTTCTTGGACAACTTTCTAAAGTACGTTTCTCAAATTCATTTTTCTATAAACTGCTTTATGTACTATAATTTTTTTAACTTTTGTAACGATATTTCTGTTTTTCGCAAAGCTCAAAGTGAAATTCCTAGATATAACATTTCAGAGGTCATAAATTGGCTGATTTAGATTTGAATTTGATTTTTTAACGTATTTTATAAACCTCCATCAAAAATTACATTACAAAACTTCAAAAGCACACGAAGGAGATACAAATTGTACATATTTTATTTAATAAAATCCCGAATACAACTGAAAACATAATTATTCTACAATAATATCTCATCTCGTACTAATTTAAAAATTAATTATTGTCTACCCGGAATCCTACTCTATATAATTTTGATTGAGTTAAATTATTATTGTAAATTTAAATTACGAAAAAAAGATAAGTCTTAGGACTAAGTGTCCACGAAGAAAACAACTAAACCTTTAACTAAAATTTTATAATTAAATTTCTTTTACTTTTCACTTACCCCCTTCTCCTTAAAGCTGCACACACACACACACACACAGCCACTCGCATTTGATCAGTCCAGAACTATATATGTTCTTTAATCTGATAATGTCTTGTATGATTGAGGTCAATAAATAATTTAATTTAGTTTAGTTTTTACATTTATTT
>JAWWML010000062.1:17583067-17595488 GCA_035047165.1 Ormyrus rosae
TAAGAACGTGATTCACATCCATACACATACAAATTGCCTTAAGCTTCATTCGCATGAAAAATAATTACATTTAACAATATATATATTTGAGCGATTCCAGCAAAAAGCGGCCGGCAAATTTGATCGAATCAGCAAGTCAGGGCAGCCTTGCAAAATCAAAACATCGGCCTCCACATTTTGCCGCCCTTATTTACTCTTTCCTCTGCAGCTCTCCTCGTCCATTCGGTCTCTGCTTGCAGCCGGTATAAATCACTCTTTAGGAGTGTTTTAGCTTTGCCAAGCCTCGTTGGAAACTTAACAGGCCGTGTAATGAGAAGACTGTTCCCGGCAGCAGCGACCTCTGAACTCTCCTTGCTCATTGTCGGCGCTACCCCCCTCCCCTCTCCCTTCCCAAAGTCTCTCGTATTTTCTTGTTCGCGCTTTATCACGCCGGCAGGCTTAAAATTTAAAATAACTGCGCGTCGAGCGCTTGACACTGTTGCATAAAGCGACTAAAGTTCGGCTAACGTACGGCGGTAAATTACCTGCCGCGGTTAGGGAGGGACAATTAGACGAGGTTTTTTGTGGGCTGGAGCGAGGGAAAGTCTTGCATTTTTCAGGGCCGGTGTACTTACGGAAATTGAAATGGCAAATTCCGAGGATTCGCTTACTTCGATTACTCGAATCGGATTTCGGCTAAGGTTTCTTTCTAAGGCTTTTAAAATTTTAGTATGTTTATTTTCTGCATTAAATTATTTAACATTTGTTTACACGTTGTAACTAATTATTTTTTAGTTAAAACTAAAAATTTAATTTCATTATTAGCTCTAATTATTATCTACTTTGATCCTTTAAAACTAATCTAATAATTATTTATTTTTAACAAAAACTTGAAATTAATAATTTAATAATTATTTCCAAATCGTCAGATTTGTAAAGCATTAACTCTTCAATAACAATTTCGACATACCAAACTCCAAGCAGTAACATTGTTGACACAAAATCGTTTAGCACTGATTAATTCACTTAAATTTTGTTGGCCTCGTACAATCAAATAATTTTAGTTTGAATTATTGAATAAATTTCCTTCTGTACTTGGAGCAATAATTTTAATTTGAACTGGTCGAAAAATATTATGTTAACCATATTGTAACCAATATTAGAAATTTACTTAGTAATTCTTTTAATTTACGACTTTAATTACCCTCGATTATATCGTTTATTTGAAAGGTGTTACTGAATATAGTTTACTTAACGTCAAATAAAAGAATTATTGCCATACTTAATATTGACTTATACTACTTACTCCTGTGACGGTATGATGCGCGCGAAAGACGATAATCGCATCCGTAGACGTATGAGGACGACTCCAAGAAGAGATTAGCATAGGCATCGGTAGCTCAGTGGGAAGAGCATCCGTCGCGAAAACGGAAGGTTCCGAGTTCGATTCCTGGTCGACTAAAGCCATGCCTCTTTTTTTCGAGACTTACAAAAATCCTCAATTAATCCGTGCACCCGCTTTAACACTCCTAAAAGTTTTATATCAGTCCTTTCGCACATCCGTACTAATTAATTTAACGTTTCAGACAGTCAATCAATCAAATTTGCCAACAAAAAGTGACATTCACCGTCGGTATTCCTAATCACACTATTGTTAAAAAATCTCATTATATAATTGACCCAATTAACACTTGACCATCAAAATCCTACTACTTCGTCGGAAGCGATTTACATCAGGAAAATTGGCGACCGCAGCTGGGTAATATCGAACATTGGCGGTCAGTAAAAATTAGCATGCCGTGAAAATTTCTTATAATGAAAGCTCTGCGTCTCGGTGGACAGTCCTTGCAATCGCCGCGCAGGAAGCCAACCATCTACCAGCGGATATTAGCAGTGGTTAAATCATTACCGTAATCATCCAGTGTCCCGACGCAGCCCCGCACAAACACGCAGCTCCACTTACACGCCCTCATCTTATCGCTCACGCGGACGAGCAGCGCATTATGGAGAGAGGTCCAGTTACTGGTGTAATTCGACTGTCGGTCACTTCCTGAAGTGACCGAAGGACGCGTCCGTATACTCCTCCCTCCAGAGACGTGTATAGACGGAAGCCCGGATATGCTATATGGACCTTATTAAAGGCTCTTGCCGTCCGAATTGTCAAAGGGAAGATAAGACCCTATCGGCGAAGCCCTCGACTGCGTGAACAGCTGCCGATGGGGCGGAAGCAGCAGCGCATAGTTGCGCGGTGGATCAGCGTCCGGATTAAATTGACCGAATGAAAAGCTTCTGGCCCTTGATTAATTTCCGCGTTTCGCGCGAGCAAAGCCGATGATTAAGACCCGGAGCCGCGTTTCACCGACTGATTGATTGCCGCGGGGATGCCTGTGGCTCCGGGAACGAGTCGAACGAAGAAACTGTTTCGATTATTCCGTGACTCTTTTTATCGGGGGATCATCTTCGAGATGAAATGCTGTTGTGCAGGCCCGGGCATTTCATATGGTTTCGTCATTGAAAGCTCTCAAATATTTCTACACTTAATCAGCTGTTTAATGTTCAATGTAATGTAATTTTTGTTAATATATTATAAAAAAAATCATGTTTTTAAATTTTAATATTTTCGAAACAAAAATTTGAATATATTTTCAAATATTATCTTCAGTTTTATTTTGACTAATACAGTCGGTCATTTTTGGAGTTGTAATTGTTGGAGTTGTGTGCGTGCGTGTATTCATCTGGATCAGAGTTACTACTGAACTGATTTTCGTCGTTCAGGGCTCATTTTTTTTCTTTTCTTTTTTTTTGGCGGATCAAAAATCAGTATTTTCTTTCGTAGATTTGTTTTTTTTTATGGTGAATTTTCGATTTTCAAAAAGTTGATTTTTGCCTTTGTTTAATGTTAAGATTGAAATATTTCAGTCGGACCAAAAGCATTTTAAAGATCATAAAACTACCTATAATTTCAAAAAAGGTATTATGGTGCCTTTGTTTTTAACGAAAACGTGTTTTTTTTTCAAAAAGCTTATAACTCTCAAATTAAATGATCAACTACTCTGAAAAAGATTATTCATATGGTGTGTAAGCATTTCAAGCCAGTTTATCAACTAGTTTTTGACTAAAAAGTTAAAAACTGAAAAAAATGAATTTTCCAGGTCTAACGATTACGGAAGTAAAAGGATTTAATTCGTTCGCAATTTTGAGAAGATAGATTTTTTATACATTTCGGTCGAATTCATTATTCAACTTGTGATACTTATTAGATCCAAAGATATTAAGGTTTTATTTTTTTTCTAAAATTTTTTGAATGGCTATATCTTAGTGAATATTTGGTCAATGATCGCCCACATATTTTTTTCATCTTTTACTAAATTTTTAAAATTAAAAAGATTTTTTAAAATCCACCACGTATCGCGATAGTACAGTCATTATTATTAGTATTATTTTATTATTATTTTATCAAAATTATTTACATTAATACCATCGATACAGTTTATTTATTATGAACAAATAATTCTAAATTTTAATTAATTAAAATTTCATGTAAATAATTTTTAAAATAGTTCGTTCATATATTTCATTTTGAACTATTATTATAAATATAAGAACGATAAATTATTTAGGAGGAAGATAAGTGCCAATGAATTGTCAGCGGTTTTTCTTTCAAATAAAATAAATGCTAATACATATAAACATTTTTCATAAAATAACTAAAATAAAAGTATTATTATAATACTTTGTGCATAAACTGCTAGCTGCATTTTTAATTTATGTTTACCTTTACAAATTGATTAATACCTCTTTTTTATACATAGTTGGCTACTTTGCCGCTCTTCGCAGCCCGGGAAAAATTATGACATAAGAAATGAACGAGCGAGCCAAGTGATTTCTGTCAAAACGAAAGCGGAAAGAAAGGCGTTGGCGCGAAAAAAATCAACAGAGCGGTAAAAGCGAGGCAGGCAAAAAGGGGCGAGAGAAAAAGCATATCGAGTCGAGCTGCTCAATATATAAAAGACGAATGAGGCATTTATACGAGGCATTGAAGTTTGATCGATCGACGGATTCTACATCATTAGAGGCGAGGTTAGAAAAAGAGACTCGAGACGCGACACTTTATGGCTCTTCCAGCGCAGACATCACACATTTTCAAACATGTGGACTCTGCTTTTCGTTATATCGCAAGTCTTGCGTTTTCCCTTTAATTTGCGAGAATTTTATTTTCAGGAATGATTCCTTTTGAAGCTGTTTTCGTTGCTTTGAAAACGATGCTCGATAAATATCATGAGTTTCATAAAGTTTAGTCGCAATTTAGTCTTGCTTGCTCAGTTGAGGTCAATTTGCGTTATGGTTTTTGGGGAAAAAATATATTTTCGAAAAAAGTTTTGATTTTGACAATATTTTCAATTTTACTTCAATTGAATATTGCAGTCACAAAAGTTGACAAAGATTCCAATAAAACGTAGAAGTAGTCTATTATTTTGTATTTTGTAAAAAAAAGTACTTTTTGTTCAAAATTTTCCTGAAATACTACAAAAGGAACGTATGAGTTGTGTTGTATATTTTGTATCGCAGCATTACTTTCAGTTCGATCAATAAATAATTTACCTGTTTGTTGACTTGTTTTACGATAAAATCATTTAAAATATTATATACTTTTAAAACTGATTGACTTTATGTAATGAATATTTATATAAAATTACTCAATTACATGTCACCTAATACCAATATACAATTTAAATACTTCATCCTCTAACGGTTTGAAAAATAAATTTACTGCTAAATGAAAACTGCGAAATAATGGCAGCAATAAATTTTCAAACTCGCTCAGCAATAAACAATCGCAAAAGACAATAATTGATTAAAAAGGAACGAGAGCATAAAAATACCATTTTACCTCTAAAGAATGAAGTTTAAAAACGAAAGCAACTGCCCCGAAAATCTTTGCAGCCCCGACGCTGCCTCCTCAAGACACGCCGTCGCGTCGCACTTTACATAATAATGCGCTCTCCATATACGTGCGCGCATTGTTACGCTTATTTTCGCGGTGCTCGTCGGCGGTGCCTTTTATTTTGCGCCGGAATAAAATTAGCAGCCGGCTTCCCCGAGACGAAACCAATCGACATGCAAAGGGGGATCTGCCTGCCGGGGCGAAATCTGAATCTCATGAGAATTTCTAATGGGCTTCGCTCTTCTTATTCTTCTGCTTCTTCTCCTCCCGACTTCCGTGTGCAGGTCTGAAGCTGTTCGCCGAGTGAGGCTTGTTCTTAATTATTAATTGGCTGCTGTAAGCACGAGACTAACTCCCGTTTGTTTACGTTAGAAAACTCATTTGCAAGAGGTTTACAGCATATTAGATCCGAAATTAAGGCCTGTTTTTTGATCTCGTAATTCGAGACGGTATTATTCATATTATTTCGAAAACGCATATAGCTAACGAGAATAAATTACACGGAAATCCTTTACAAGTTTATGTACAGGATTGAATTTTATTTGTTTTATTGCTTAATTTATGAGAATAAAATATACACAGAATTTATTGCGTTGAATGACCATCGGAGAGCGAATATTATACGCATTACAAACAATTATTAAAATCTCACCATAATTTGCTGTCTTAATCAAAAATAATATTCCGCAAAGTAAAGCGTCATTTCCCTTTAGAATATATCCATCTCTGGAACAATATTATTTCGCATAATATTCTTGAAAAAATCCAAATATCAAGTATCAAGTACTCGACGCTGTGAAATAATACCGCGCGACAGGACAATTTATTTTCAGGCCATTTGTGTTCCAATAAAGCAAAAGTCCATCAAAAAGGAAAGCACATTAAAGCCCGCGAAAAATCCAACGGTAGATTTTCCAGAGAACTCTCTGAAACTCTCTTTTAATGAAGTCAATCAGTTCCGGTTATACGAACATTCGGGCAATCATCGAGCCTGATTTTAACGAATAGGAAACCGATCAACGCGGAAAATTAGGATGCGAGCCATTGTAAAAGCAAGCAGGAGGAGGCTAAAAAACGAGGTGCGCTCAGCGAGACGAGATAAACGAAAGCTGCGGAAGAATATACTCCTCCCTCGGATCAGGGTAAAGAGGCGGAGGACAAAGGAGGGAGGAAGGAGGCGGCGGTGACGGCAGGATATTGAAATTTTCCGAGAAGGAAGTATTTTTCTTGTTCAATCTCCCGGGGCGCGGCGGCGCGAGCCTCGTTTTTTCGAGACTCGCCGTGTGTCGCCTAAAAAATCATAAAGAACGCCGCGGAGCTTTACGAGGAGCCGCCGCGACCGGCAATTTTTCCTCGAGTGGAGAGGCGTAAAATTGCCTCGGTTCTCCTCTCCGGTCTCCCTTTTTGTTGCCGTTTGAGAGAGGAGTACGCGCCTTTTATTACGCGAGCCGCACGTGAGGAAGGCACGTGAGCCGCTCCCCGGAAACTGGACGCGTGATTGTTCCGTTACGTAATTATATGGACTAATTTCGCGGCTGCCGCTGAAGGCCGCCTGCTAAAAATTTGGAGCTGCCTGTTGAGTAATAAAAAGCTTGTAAAGCTCTGCTTTTAACGAGGAAGATGAGGGGTATGTTGTTTGTCGAATTTGCTTATTTTTTTTAACATTGATAATGTAGTTAAATATATTATTTATAATAAATAACATAATACGGTATAGCGTTTTTAAAAAGACGATACAGTTTGATGAATCTATTTCTGCTTCTAACGTAAAAACTTCGTATAGTTAAACAAAATATGTTCATTTCTCGCGAGAATTTAAATTATTTTTTTTATTAAAGTACAAAATTCCTTTCAAAGCTTGACAATCCAACCCGTTTAATTATACCCACTTCCTTTTCAACGCCTTCCAATCGAACCCTGCAATTTCCTGAAGCGATCAATACCAGAAAAAAAGAGCTTCCGCATTCACAGAAACGCTTAAAAAATCTCACTTAGCCCTTCAGGCTCGTAAGCACCTCGTAATACACATGTACATAAACGCTGCGGGTCGAAAATAAAATCCAGCCCGATCCATTTGGACGATTCGCTAAAAACACTCGGTGCGAGCACTTGCATTGCCTTTAACGCCCCCCGAAGTAAGTTTAAATCCCTCGTAACCGGAATCTCAAAATTAAACCGCACGCCCAGCGTTGGTTAATCGCGCGGAGAGGGAGGGAAAAAAGAAGAAAGTTACGAGTGCAAGATCGCAGCCGAGCTTGCATTGATCGTCTGGCCGAACGAGATAAAAAGAAAGAGGCGCGGAAGCATTACGCGGTTCAGCAAGTATAATGCCTGATACATTTTTGTACACTGCACTATCTACCCTCCTCTGGCAGGTTGCGTAACGTTCCTGATAATGGTTATCAGCGTGCGTTTCAATTTGTTGATGCTCTTTTTTAGCCGACAGCGTTTTAATGGTTACAAGAGTTTCCTGGGTAGAGGCGAGAAACGGAATTCTCTGGCTAAAATAATAAAGTTTATATATTTTTTTATTGAAAGTTGATTAAGAATGCCGAATAGGATTTTTAAAAAGATTTTTCGCTTTTATTGCGAATTTTTTTTGTGCAAGTTGTATTGTGAGTAATAGAGCTTTGATGGATTTAAATTAATATTATAATAAAAATAAAATTACAATCAAAGATAGTAGAAAATGCAAAATACTGAATTTAACAATAAACAAATATATTATCAATTTTTATTATTCTCACAAATTAGATTAGTTGTGTAATAGGCTAAACTTCCGATATCTAACTGAAAAATCACAAGCTCTGCTCAAACTTTTGCAGGCAAAATTGTAAAAAATCTAGCCATAAATATCAAAAACAATTTCCACAAGTAACGGCAATCAAAATCACTATAAAAGTGAAAGCCAATCATCTCCAAGTTATTTATCCTTCCTGCAAGCTCTCTCGCGTCCTAAAATCAGCAGCAGTCGTAAACAAAAGTCAAAGCGATCTCCGGCTCCGATAATATCATTATTGAAGCCCTAGAAATAACAATATCGTCCAGCCTTACCGCCCAGCCAAAACATCCCGCAGCGTGAGGGGGGGGGGAGAGGATGGAGAAGTCCGAGCTGTTGTTTTGCCGCTGCAATAAGGAGCGCGAAGAACTCTAATCAAGACCTGCCGGGAGTTTATCTTTGCCCAGAAAAAGCTCCCCCGGGGTCGATCAACTTTCCCCCACATCTCGATCGCTGCCGCAGCCAAATTAATTCGGCACGATCTTTTGATGGTTCGAGTTTCTTTCCGTGGGATTGTGCAAGTTTTTGGGGTCTCGGGTTATTAGATGCAGAAAGAGAGAAATTAGGAGACCTGTGGTTGGGCTTTGGACAGTTGAATTGGAATGGCAGTGCTTCTTGCAGAAATATTTTACGATCAAGTTGTTATTTATTACGGACTCATTTATTTGTAACTGGAGGACGTAATATTATACGGTACCAAAATTTATTTTCATACAAACGACCGTTTTCCTAGTATTTTTAAAATACTTGTAAAATATGTTTTAATTAATTCTTATATAAAAAAGACATGTCCGAATGTTTGTAGTCAAGATCAACGTTATATGATTGATTCATATAGTGTTCATGCTTTTAAAATGTTTTTTTGATTTAATTTAAAATTTCTAACCTCATATTTAAGGTAAACATTTCTAACAAGGAAAGTGTACAACATTTCTACAATCTTTTAACTATTGGCATTCGAAATCCATTATACAAATTTTTTACATTCTGCTTGTAAGAGGGACTGGTCATATTCTACACAAATTTATTGTACACGATCATAATATCGTAATTAAATATTTATTTACTTACAATAAATTACAATAAATTTACAATAAATTTGTGTAGAATATGACCAGTCCCCAATATTCTATAATATTTAGAATGAATAAACAAATATTAACGTTACATGCTTTTCTAATTAATTTCCAATTGAATGTAGTTGGAGTCTTTGAAAAAAAATTAATGGAAACCTTATCAAAAGAAACCCGCAATTCTCATACGAACAATCTGAAAAATCGTTAAAACACATCCCAAAACTCAACCGTGTCAAACTTGATAATCTTAATTCGCCCAATGAACCTCAACGAGATTTCGCGCGAAAGCAAAGTGCCCCTAATACATCCGATTATCCTCTGGCAACTGATCACTCAAGATTTCTTCGGCAATTTATCCCTCTCGCCTCGCTGCGAAAAAAGGGAGGCGTCGCAAAAAGAAGCCGAGCAGAAATGAGAGAGAGAGAGAGAGACGAAAGCAGAAGAAGGAAGACGTCGAGGAAAGGGTTTTAATCACGCCCGAGTAATCGCCTACGGGTTTTACGTCATTATCGTAGGTTTCTTTAAAAATCGAATTACGGCCTCCGCCGTAATGGAGAAATCGAAGGATCGGCTCCCTCCAAGAAGGAGGCGGCGCGAAAAAAAAAAGCCGGGAGAAAGTCGAGAAGGCAGGAGAGAAAGAGCGAAGAGCTCTCGTTTACTTTGTCTCGACTTTTCCTCGCCGAGTAATTGCTCTTAAGGAACCATTATCCGCGAACGGCGTTTTCTCAGTAAATACGTACCCCCGAGCCTCACTCGTCCCGCTCCTTTATTTTCCTTCATAAGAGGTCGAGCCGGGAGGGTTGCAAAGAGGTGTGTATGTAAACTGGACGCGAGGGGGAAAAAATTTTATGAAATTTCGTGTACCGAGAAGCCGAGATAAGGATTTCAAGTCCTTAGGAATTTGACACTTTAATGACTAAAGTGGATTACGGTTTTATTTGCTCTCGCACCGTTTTTCACCTGGCGTTTATTTATGGTTTTTTTATTCTACGACCTTTCCTTCTTATTACGCTATTTCTGCTTATTCGTTTATTGGTTATTGATTAATTAATGTTTTTGGTGAAACTTAACAAATAAAAATAATATAAAGTTTAATCGGTGCGTTTTAAACAACAATTAAGTCGTCTGTTTTATATTAGTCATCTACAAATCTGAAAGTTTTTCAATCTTTAAATTTACAAAAAAAAAAACTGTACCCTATTAATCCTCCCCGATAATCCCCGTTGGAAAACCGTCGAAAAAGTAAAATTCCACTAAAGGTCCCGGGAACGCTTAGTATAATCATCGCCACAGGAGAATTGCAGCGAAAGCAATAAATATGCATAAAAATGTCGGGGAGCCGAACGTCGGGGGGTAAAAGTGCATTACTCGGGGGCGAAAAATTCCACGGCGTCTCATTCGGGCAGTCTTGCTCTCGAATTCACGTTCTGAGGAAAAAATTTTTATGGCTCGGAGACGCGCCGTTTTATTTTCCCGCTTTATCGTTGCCGACGTTAAAGCAAGCCGCTTAGGAAATATGACTAGCGCTTTACGGGCGCTTTGCCGCCTTATTTAAAATCTGACATGACTCCGAAACTCCGAGTGGATGCCGCCAAAGGGGATGACTGCCGAGGCATTCGGGAGTGGCATTTTTTGCTAAAAGGTTATGGCGGGGATAAGCATGCTGTTAATGTTAAGTGGGTGATGATTGATTTTGGTGCTGTTTGGAAATGGATACCTTTTTCTATTTTCGTGTGAATCTAATTAACGTGTATCGAATTTTTATTCTTGTTTTAACGTAATATCTTGTAGAATATTGCACTTCAATTTTGGTCAGTTTATTAAAATTTAACTAATGCAAAATCGTACTCTATAAAAATCTATTATGTAATAAACTTTAGTTTTATCCTAAAATCCATTAATTTATTATTTATCATGAATAGAAATGATAATCTTTTAATCACTCACTACATAATCAAAATAATTACGTAAGTATATCATTTAATAGGATATTTTCTATTAAAAAACAGAATTTATGTGCGAATTTTTAGATACTTTAAAAGAAAATGCAGTCTAAATACGAATGAAATATGAGTTTTCTAAAAAGAGCGTATACATATCACAAAGAAAGGAAAAAAATTATGCCTCAAATACAAGGCAAATAATGTTTTATTTCGTGGAAGCACTATAAAACCGTAGAATCCTAAAAAGTGAGGCGCGAAATGGAAGTCTTTGTAAGCACTGGAGCTACTTTTCTACGTCATTACTTAACGGCACCCTAAGTTTTTTTAAGGAACAAAATGCTACAAGTTTATTGTAATTCTTGTTGCGGTATAATATCAAGAAATTAAAATTTATATATAAATTATAAGCATATTATGTTTTTTGAAACTGATGAAAAATTCTGCTAATAAAATTTTTCAGATACTTGTATTATTTTAAGAATGAAATAACAAATTAATTTCTAAAATAGGATGTTTTAGGAATTTGTAGCATGAACTTTATCAAAGGCTAAATGAATCTCATCCTTTACAATGTGAATAATTATAAAACTAGAAGATCCAAGAAAATTGCTAAAAAACGGACTCATCTTCGCAAAAGATCGGCAGTCTCGCATCAGCCATAATTTATCGTCATTACACGTTCCGACTGCTGATCGCGAAAAATCGGCCAATATTTTTTACATCGCGTTTACGCGGCGTATAATAACGACACAAAAGCGGTGTCTCGTAAAAACGCGCACCGCGGTAACGAATGTTATTGATGTCCGAAGCTTTTTCGTCGTCGGCTGCCCTTATTGTCGTCTTATACGAGCCGGAGGCCGACTCTATTTCAGCTGGAAAATGATCCGCGATAACGACGCGCATTCCATCTGCTTGGAGACTCGCAGCGTTTGACGCGGAGCTGCTTGTCCTTTGCGAGAGGTCCCCGCTTTCTCTCTCCGATAAAATTATCGATCCACTCATTTTCGTTGCACTTCCTGGAAAGAGCGTGGAATTTTACGGAGCCCCTCTAAACTGAATGATTTTGTGGCTGTTGTAAAAAGTACGGTTTGTAGCCCTTTGCATTAAAGATTCAATAATGTCTAGGGCGAATAAATCGCAATTTTTATGATAAAAATAGAGATATTAAGCTTTTTACAAAATTGAAATAATTGTACAACCTTTCTTTCTATAAAAACTGTTTATATAAGTATTATTTAAATAAATTTATCTAAATCTGAATGATCAGTGATGAATTTGCAGAAATGATTAAGAATTAAGAAAAATGCAGAATAAAAAATAGTAGAGGCTTTTCTCCTCTTTTTTTTAGAAATAGGGGAGACCCGGGTAAAACGCTCGTACTGGGCAAAACGGACACCGCCTATTATTTCTGATATGGCTGTTACGAAAATTCTGAAATAAATCAAGTATATTATGTGCGTCATTAGCATTAAAGTTTCAATAGGTGCGCACTACTCGCGGCAATAACATCGCTTAGAAATCAAAAAATTGATTTTATCTGTGAGCTTACGATGTTATCAAGGTAAAAAAATAAGTTTATTTTTTAAACGGATGACGAAATTAATTAAAAAATAGCATCAGGATATTGTATTTATAGATATTTTACCAAAAAAACCTTTTAGAATCAATATCAATTTTTTTTTCACTAGTTTTATCAAAG
>JAWWML010000062.1:17609132-17632737 GCA_035047165.1 Ormyrus rosae
ACTATACCCAAACTTGGGGGGTTGACGAGCGGAGCGAGTAGGGGGGGTACCCCCCCTAGTATATATATATATATATAATACCGGCAAAGTGATTTCTCAAATTTGCACTTTATAGTGAAATGGCTTTTAGTAGAAGCAAGCGACAAAGTCTAAATTCTTCAAAATAGCTATATCCTCCACCATCATTTTGTTAAAACGCATCGTTTCATGCCCAAGTCGATTTAATCTTCTTCAAACGTCTGCAAACTGCAGCTCGAAAAAGCAGAGATTATGAAAAACGCCGTAAAAATCCGCCCGCACTTGGGCAGAAAAAAAGGGACGGAAGCTCTCGCGCGTTAGCGAAAAAAGAATCACGAATCCCGCAACAGGAGGAGAGAGAGAGAGAGAAAAGCGAGTGGGCACGTGGCAAATGGGCAAAAGGAAGCGCTTGAGCGGACGAAAAGGCAACCAGCGAACAGCCAATCAAATAAAGTAGTCCAGGGGTTACTTTACCGGATGCAAATCCAACCCCCTCTTCCTCGTAGCCTCCGGCGCGGGACAGCTAACCCGCAGCTAATACCGAAATACCTCGTATTGTTCCCTGCTCTGCACCCTTTCCAATCTCGATGCGTCTCGCCGCGCGACGCGTATTAGGGATCCCCTGTCTTTTTCTCGTTTTTGCGCCGGTCCTCCGGAAAATCGCCTTTGGCCTTTGAAAATTCACTCGTGCGATTAAATATTCTATCAAATTACGGACTGCCTAAGCGCTACTTCCGCTAAAGTGTTTGCCGGAGTCTTTTAGAATGATTACTTTTTAAATTCTGCGAGGAAAAAGTTCGAATCCTTGCTTTAATGATTATTGGGGAATAAGATTTTTTGAAACTTCTTTTTATTCCTTGTTCTATTCTTGAATACGCAGTAATATGTGCAAGACAGACGAGTAACAATTTGTTCATTTTTTATGCTGATACTAAGAAATTATTTGCATAAGTATTAGTTTCGTTTCCAATAAAGAAATTCAGATAATTCTATATGGTTTCAATTACATCTAAAAAAAGTATAAAATATTTAAAGTCTCCTTAAACGTACTAAAAGAAAATATTTAAAAGAAAATATTAATAAAGCAACATTGACTTGTAAAAAAAAAGCCCAGCCCAACTCAGCCAAAAGATTCAATAAACGAGAAGAATAAAAAGTCGAAGGCAGCAGAAAATCCCCGGAATCATAAAGGAACGGCTCGCGCCCTTGCCTTTCAAATTGATTAGCCTCGGTGATAAATATTCCCTTCCCCCAGGATTCCTCTGCACTTTCTTCGCTCCCGGGAGAAGCCAATCGAGGGCGCTACATGTGCCCGACGACGGCGGGCTTCCCAATTACGGACTTAAATGAAAACAAATCGTTACATTTGTAGCCGGGGCTCATTGCGACGCGCGACACCTGTTTGATTCGAGCTTTGCCGCCGAGTCTATTTGTCTATTTCGGCGGCCGTCCGCCGGCAGGGACGATCAATTTCCATTGGCCGCTGCTAGCTCTTTTAAATCTCTCGCTAGGGGTGTAAATAAAGCTTCTCTCGCGGCGGAATCCCGAGGAGTTTTCGACTTTCGGCTTTTTTTCGGGGCAAAACTGCTTTCGAAAAACAAATTAAATTGGAAGCCGCCTTATTCATTCGCTGGGCAAGTACGATTTCATTTTTTATCGATGCTCAAGTTTCACTGGGGAAATTGATCTTTTGTACAGCGATGGAAAAACGCGGAAAAAGCACTTCTTGCGAATAACAATAAGATTGGCTTTTATCTAAATTAAAAGCGAACGAGTGTTTGCAAATTATAAAATGCTCCAGATGCGTTTTTTAATCGGAAATTTAATACAAATGGCAATAACACTAATCAGTCACAGAAAAAAAAATGAAAATTGTTGCAAATACTCGAACTAAAACGTACAGTAACGTAAGAAAAATAATCAAAAAGTATCATGAATATTTACCCTCGTTTCTTCAGAATTAAGTCAAATAAGCGAGTCACAGCTAAAGCACACAAAATTATAAAATCAATAAGCCTGGGGAAACGATTTGTATGTATACAGAGCATAAATAACAATCAGCAGACATTATTTTACAGGAGCTGTCTTATAAGCGTGTTCGCCTTAGCCACACGGCGCGGTGATGAATGACTTTTCTTCCTCAACGTCTGACTCCAATCGCAACTCCACCCTTCTTCCTTCCTTCCTGGCTTCGCCCTTATTTTTCCACATCCATCCTCGGGCTTACTTTTATACTCTCTCCGATTTTCACTCTCTCCACTGACTCCGAATGAGCGAGCCATCGACTTCTAATTTTGCCGAGAGAACCCGAGAGTTGGAATTCTTTTCTTCATCTTGAACGATTTCGCAGGTTTATTCTCGCTGTTTCTTCTTGCTTTCCAAGAATATGGAGATGAATATCGATTAATCTACGGATTTAATTTTTCTTGTAAAAATAACTTTTTCAAATGTTTGCAATTAAATGATGCTACCGTTAATAAAAGTAAATAGATCTTTTACTACGTAAGGATGATACAATTACTGGTATAATTAAATCTATGTTATAAATTAGGAACAGAGGAAACGTCGAAAGGTAGAGGTATAAAACAGGATAAAAAAGATCACAGACAATTATTAGCTCATTATTTTTATTCAAAATTCTGTGCATTCATTCACAATAGTTTAGTTACGAGAAAACGGGGAAAAGAAAAGCTTTATCTTTCTTTCGCCAGCCTCCAAAATAAAATCCAACTATAAGTTACATGCTTTGCTGTACAAGTATCAAGTTTTTTTTATTAGTTTACAAGTTCTCATCGAAGTCTTAACCGAGATCAATTAATAATAATAGAAAAAGGTTTTGCCGTGTTCTTCTTTTCAACCACGCGCAATACTTGAGGGGAAAAGAAAACCATTTACAAAACAAATCAATAAATAACAATTGAGACCCCCCTCGAAGCGGGTCGTTTCTTTACCTATACAAAAAAAAAAAAATAATAATAATAATAATAATCGTATCTTCCGCTACATCTCTCTTTCATCGTTTAAATAATAAAAAAAGAAATAATAATAATAATCAGGGTAAGGGGCGGGGGGTGATAAACTAAAAGAAGAGAAACGCAAATTAGAAAGGCCTTAAAATATTATGCACAAGAAATATTACGCCAAGAAATACCCGCAGACACCAAGAGTACTTTCCTCCGACTCGAAGTCTACATTCCCTCTCTTGTCTTCCGTTTCTCCTCTCGGTCGACCAGCGGGAAAATTGTGTGTGTTGTATGTACGTAAAAATTCGCGGAATCTTTCCCTCCCTGGTTCGTTCGGTTCGGCGATTCGAGCACCGCCGAACTGCTGTCCGCGACAGAGATTGAGCTCGTCGAAGTCGTTTGCTTTGGAGTCTTAGATGGACTCGATGACCTCGAAGCTCTCGGCGGACGAGGCTTCTGAGAGCGAGATATTCTCGCCGTTGGTCGTCGAGGTCACCGGAGCCTCCGAGGCCGAGCCTCTGCTCGAGCTGGGACTTGGGTTACGGCTCTGGCTGGGGCTACCGCTTGGGCTTGGATTGGTTGCCGCCGCTGCTGCTGTTGATGATGATGTAACGGCTGCTGGGGGTGTAGGGGGCGGGCTGATAGTGTCGGCGGGAGTCGTCGGCACTTCGGATGTCGGCGTCGACGAGGCTGTTGTCGATTCGGTCGTTGCAGCTAGAATGGAAATTGTTTATATAATTCTAGTTTTAATAGCACATGCATTTGTATTCAATAAATTATGAAATTTGGTAAATTAAAACAAGTATTAAATTTCCATTAGAATGATTAATTTCGATTAACTGAACAGGTAGTCGCATATATATATAAATACTTTAAAGAAATGAGAATTACTGTTATATGCACGTCGTAATCGCATAACTTTTACCAATCACATCAGTCAAACTACGACGTAAAAATATCATTAGCTGTAATTCCAAGTTCATTAAAATAGCCGGACGCGCCGCGATGGAACTTGGTCTGTTTGTCGATTGATGCGGCACAACAACGAGGCGAAATTGAGTTACGGTCTTTTATTTCGGCGCTTGGCAAGTTCCCATCAGAGCTGAAAATAAGATCCGGCGACAAACGGAAGCAAGCAGCGAAACCGCAACTGAACTCGAAAATCGACCCGCACAACGAGCAATCCTGTTGAACTTTTTGCTCGATACACATCGGACCACCGAGCTATATGCACTGCTCTCGACTCCTTCCTGTGTTTCTCCCCATCTATTCGCGGATAACATGAGTATTATTATTTTTTGCAGGTATTTGAATAAGAGATACTAATGGGTTTGTACTTTCAGAAGAATGCAGAATGTAGACTTTAACGAGTTTATTGGGAAACTTGAACGGGCGTGATTTATTTTGTAATCAAAGGATGAAGTAACGAACACGATTTTATACGACTTTAATTATTTTAATAAGTGTGTATAGGCTATTTTATTCTTGATAAAACTGCATTGAACGTTCCGGAAGACTTTTTTAATCGATTTATCGAAAAATATTAATCAAAATTTACTTTGAGCTTATGATTATTTAAAAAACACTTACAAAAATACCGTATATATATTGTATGTCTCACAAATGTACTGATTTTTGAAAAAATTCTTTTAAATCAATTAATTATTATAGCACAGTGAGAAAAAAATTAAATATTCACAATAGGATATTCGTTTGTTTTAATAGAATTTTTAGTTGATTTTTAACAACACTTGCTTCAATTAATATTTTGTGAACTGAAACGTCAGATTTCCTTATGATATAACCAAGAATTCCATTAAATCAACGGAGTATCCTATCGTGAATGTTTAACTGAATGAAATATTTTTTTCACTGCAGATTTAAGGGAATAAGAAGTTAAAAAAAATCTGATTTTAACAGTAACTATATACACTGATGCATGCGATATTTTATTTCACGAATATATTATTATCCATTGCTATATGCGTTAAATCTTTGGGGAAATCTACAATTCTATAACGATCTGCATATTTTATCTTTCTCAGCAGTACGAGTGCCAATTCATATGAATCGAATCCATCTTCTACTTGTCACTGCAATTCCAATCAACGAAATTCGGACGTGTACATAACGTCATACTCCCCGTACAAGTTACACTTAAATATTTACGTAAGTAGCTTCTGAAAGTTTAAATTCCAAGAAACTCGTTGAAAGTAAACAAGATGAATGTCCTTAGAATTTATGAAATTACAAATGAAATTGTTTGAATCGGCAAAAGCAGGAAAGCAAATAGCCCAGCTAGAGCCCTGGAAAAACCGACTGACTGAGAAAAGAAAGCCAGCGAACCGCGGGGCTGCAGGTGTGCGCCAAGGTCGTGCTTTGATGTAACCGCACTGCGGACTGCGACAGGGAGAAAGAGCGGTTCCCCGTTACACACTCTGTGATACTCTCGCGCGGCTTTGAGTTTCGTTTCTCGCGTTACGCGCAAGCGATTCTGTTACGTGCAGAGTCTCCGTCGAGCTCTCCGCGTGGAGCTTGGAAAAGATTGCTGGGATTAGGAGTTTGCCAGGGGTTCTTGCTTTGTTAACGCGCTCTCCTGGATCTTGGCTATGATTTTATTGCTTTTTTGAGGTTGCTGGTATTTTTTCTTTACCTCGGTACAGTTGACCATCTGCGATTTAGGTGACGTAATATTTTGTTGAATTGAAAATGTCGACTTTAGGTAATTAGTAAATGAATTATTAAAATTAGGAAAAGTCATTTTGCTTACCGTCGAGTCGGGCCAAGGCGACGGCAAAGTGCACGATGCCGGGCGGGGTATCAAGTCGAGACAGGTCGCTGATGTAGTCGTGCTGGGTCCGGGTGTCCGGCTGCCGGCTCGGCGTCTCCGGCTGCTGCTGCTGCTGCTGCTGCTGCTGCTGCGCAGCGGAGGCCGACTGGCCGCCGCTGCCGTCGGCTGCGGGGGAGGCCGAGGAGCCATTGCCCCCTCCGGCCTCCGCCGGCCCCGGCTGCCCGTGGTTGCGGTAGATCAGCTGCTGCAGCTGCGCCTGCTGCAAGATCATCGGCAACTCGTAGTGGTGGAAAAAGTAGAGCATCGAGTGCTGAAACGGAAAAAGTACTACTTTAGATTTAGAACGAGATTCGACAGCAAGGGATGTGCCTTGCTCTATTGAGATTTTTCAATGCCCGAGTGGAAAATAATATAAATCAGTAGTTTCTTCAATCATAATTACTTGTGAAATAATGCTTACTCTGTAAAGGCAATTGAAAGCTTAATAAAATTATTATACTTGAAGCATTAAAATCTGGTTTAAATTATCAATTACGCTTTCTAGACAAACTATATTTACTAAATTTTTTCAGTAAATAGATAGCAATTCATTGATAAAACAAGCATAGAAGAAGATTTACGCTTCCCGAAACCGATCGTGATCATTACGCCAAGTGCGCGAAAATTCAGGCAAACGAGCAGCTGCGAATCAGAGCTCCGCGGAGCATATGAAATCGAATCGACTTTGGCCTCAGAAATCGGAAGCTTAATAAATCATGCGACTCGCGAAATCGGATCTAGCTGCGCATTGAGGCCCCTCGGCCATCCCCCCGGGAGAGAGGCGGGAAAGCAGAGTCGGAGGGGTTAACTCCGCGGATCATTTTTCTCGTTAAAATCCAAAACCTCGTTGCGCGCTGCGCCCCGCGTGCTGTCAGAGCTGGAAACGAGACCGATGGGGATTCGACTTGCGGCCAATTTTCGTGCTCCCGCCAATTCGCTGACTGATGTAGGTTATTGATAATTTCCGATGTAACTCCCGGTTTAAGCTAATCTCGTAGGATGCAGTTCATGCGCTAAATACGCTCTCGAATTATTGGATAGTTGTTGATTAACTATTCTGCTGCGGTTCTCTAGTAAATAACAATTTCTTTGGAGGAGCTTCAAAGTGGACTAATTAAGGGGTTTGTCAGACGCGGCACTTAAATTTTAATAATTTTTCATGAGTCTGATGAGTTCCAGTTCAGTTTTAATGATTTTGTTGGTGGTGTTAAACAATTTTCTTTAGCGACAAGAAAGACGAGTAACTAACTTTATTTAAATGTTCTTTACTTAACTTTCGAGTTTCTTAAGAATATAAACATTCGTAATTGCGCTTATGCATAGGAGATAACTCCAATTACATGAAACTGTAATCAGAGAGTCAGTCAGGAAAGCGAGAGAATTCCAGCTCCACTAAAATGAAGTAATAAACACGAGTGAAAATTCTCAAGTTCACAAATTAATATAAAGCCCAGACAGAATCTGTACAAAGTTTTCCAATTTCTTAAAATTCGGAAGCGATAATTAGCGATGAGAGCTAAATCGCTCGAGAAAAGTTACTCGATCCGATGATGGAACACTGCCCGGTCGAACCGTATCCGAAAACTTTTATTGCATTATGATTGGCTAATTTGTCGGACAAGCAAGAAACAAGCCCTTCAAGAATAAGATATCATTTACATGCTTAATTAAAAGCAGGTAAGTGTTGAATTCTCTTTCTGTTCGACAACTAAATTTTTTGTATTTTTTGTGATTTACATTGCTTTTACGCATGGGAGATTTTTATTTCACGGAAAAAATGCTTTTATACATGAGAGATTTTCATTTGAAGGAAAAAATTTTATCTAATAATAAAATTCCTTTATCTTATTCACAATAATTCACAATGAAAACGAAATTGAAGGAATTTCTTTTCTCCCTAATTCTTTAAAGTGTAGGCTTTGATGTCTGTTTTCGTTTACTCGCTTTATTAAGAAAGAATTTGAAAAAAAAAAAAACAAAAAAAAAATTCACTGCTTCAATAATGAAATTGCCGCTGTTCGTCTAATATACATTAAAGGCAATTCTCTGCAACAAATATTTCACATATGAAATTCTCCAATGCCATTTCCAACATTTAATTTTGTAAAGCAAAGTCCTTAGCCAAAAATGCACTTTTCAATCGTCAAAGACAGCCCCAAAATTGGAGCTAAAATCCTACTACCAAATACAAAAAGCAGACCTGCCCTTCCGCGCGAAAAATGAGAAAACAAAGTCATCGGCGTCATCAGGTGAATTCACCGGAGGACAGCTCCGCTCGACTTGCCGGCGCCCGTCGAAAGAGTCATCGGCGATCGCGCGAGGCGGCCACAGGGGAGAGGGTCGGTGGAAAGAGCCCGAGTAGAGGGGGCAGTTTGATTGCGAGTTTGTCGGGCGTGTGGCGTCGCGCCTAGAGATTCGCAGCCGTGTGTGCGACCGCCGCTTGAGCGTCTCTCTATCGCGGCCAGCAAATTTATATGGAAATTCGCCAAATTTGTTCTATGTCTTCGCTCTCTTTTCTCTCGGTAGATCGATGGGATTACGGTGTGCCGGGTTAATGCGAGAGGTGCGCTCGATTTTTCTTTACTATCTTTAGGTGCTGGAATCGACGGGGATAATGATAATGGAGGCTGATTCATTCTCTTGTTCGGTTTTGCTGTGGGAATTACCTTCAAGTTTTTATGAGCTCGGGTGCAAGATTTTTACACCCGGATTTAAACGATCTTACCAATAGAGTGTACGACATTTGGGTAATGGATTTTCCTGTAACTTTGGGATATATTTCGTAATGTTAAAATATGAAGGAAGCCGATTTTTCAAAAGTTCTGTTAGTGAAAATCTAAGAAAAAAATCGATTTTTGTTTAATCACTTATAACTTCCCAACTATTGCAGTATTTTAACTCTCCGCATTTGAAAGGTGAGATCAAATCCTATCGATTAAAAACAAAATTTCATCAAAATATCTTTATTTGTTCAAAAGTTATAGTCAAACAAAGAATGACCATTAAAATAACATAAAAAATCTACTCATGTAATTTTAGCTTAATTTTATTGTGAATTTTTATTTAGCTATAACTCTTGAACAAATGAAGATTTTTGGATGTCTTTTTTTTTAATCGATAGGATTTGATCTCACCTTTCAAATGCGGTGCGTTAAAACACTGTAGTGTTAATAGTTGAGAAGTTATAAGTGATTAAACAAAAATCGATTTTTCTTAGATTTTCGCTAAAAGAGCACAGAACTTTTGAAAAATCGAGTGTTTAGGCAAATGTCATTCACTCTCCTTGTTATTAAGTTGGAAATTTGTTACAGTGTAAACTGACTGATTGAATGACAATACTCATTATGTTGATTAAGAGTAAGTCAAAAGCTATTTAGATAAGAATTTGATAAAATTATCTACTAATTATTAAGAAAAGTTTAGAATCAATTAACATGTTACAGTATCTCATCATAATAGTGTTTTATCATTATAATTATAAAAACAATAAAAATGGCAAAAATGACTGCACAATATCATATTTACGTACACGCAAATAATTGTTTATACAATATTTTAAATACAATATTTAAAACACAAGTTAAACAACTCAATCAACAAATTAGCTCCTAATCTACCTAATACACAAAGTAAATAATACCTGAATTCCACGTCGAAAGAGCTTTGATAAAAAATGCAACAGTATGAGAGGTTACAATCGGATGATCGATCGTTGGAGGGCGCAGCGAGAAGCACCTTTTTCCGGAGGGGTGTCGAGTACCGAGAGCGCAAACGATGTATCGGGCCGGGTTACACGCGAGAGTAATCATCCGGCGAGTCATTAAAATTGCTGCGAGAGCTTCTCGTGATTAAATCTCCGCAGCGGAGGAAAAAGCCGCGCGAAATTGTCACGGCCTAGTATTCGTCTACTCGTCCTCGCATTTACGATCTTTATTCCCGCATTTTTTCCCGAATCCGAGCACTTTGGTTTTTGCGTCGAGCAAGAAGGACAAACATGGAAACATGTTGGAAATTGATTGATGTCCTATATCTAGAATATGACTTTAGAATAAACGCAGATTTATTATTGTTATTCTCATCATGTTCAAAATAATAAAATCCCGATGATTAATGGGGAATTTAGCGTGACGTACGGTTGGTATAGTAATGTGGTGAATCCTACTTCTGGTCAGCCTCGAGTAATTTTAAAGCGTAAGAGAGAATCGAAAATAAATTTGCTAAATATTTTACTGATTTATCTTATTTTGTTTTTAACGTATAAATTTTGTTCGATTTCATTCTTCACTTTTCGCCACGGATCATTTTCGAGGAATGCTATGAATCACAAAGTTCATGTAGATCTAAATGCTCTGTTTCAAGTGGACAGAAGCTTCGTATATCAAATAAGTCATTTGGCGATTTTCTGGTCTTGTAAATCCTGATTTAATCTCAAATTCATGCATTCGAAGCTTCCTAAAAACGAAATATTTTAAGATTTCTATTAAAAAAGCTTTCTGGAGGCAGATATTCAAGAAAATAAAAAATCTCAAAATAAAAAAAAATATCGCCACCGTTCCCGCAGCAATAAACACAATTCAGCGATAATCCAAGTGGCCGAAAAAGCCACTTATCCTATTAAATTTCGAAAAATACATTTTCGAAAAAGCTGTAATGATGCAATCTACTTTCTTCCATAAATTCCCTATTAAAAGCTAACTCAGTTATCGGCTCCGAGCGTTCATTTTCGAAACGTCGCAGCTGCAGCGCCAGGTAAGCCTCGTTTTTCGACAACACCTCTGGCCAAAAAACGGTCAGCGGCGATCACGATCAGAATTTCCGATGATAATCGGCTGGACGTTGATTGCGCACAGTTTAATCGGCCGGCGAACTTTGACCCAGAGGAGAGAGAGAGAGAGAGAGAAGAGGCTAAAATCAAAATCCCGAGTTGCCCGGGGCCCTCGAATCTTCCTGTAAATGTATTTAGTTGGCCCTTAATGACCAGACCGGCCGAGAATGTAAATTCCCGGCGGATCGATCTGCTGCTGATGCCTCCGTCGAGCGGCGCGTTCTTCTGCAATCTGCCCGGTTGCCACGGTAGGCTTTCGCTGTAACGAGATTGCTGCCCATTTGCGATGGAGCTTGCTGCTGGATATCGGAGATATTGCTGTCTTTTAGATGGGGTCGTGGAGAAATTTTTTGAAATCGAGAAATTGACGTTCTTTCTTTTAAATGAAAATAGGGACGTTTTTCAGAGGCTAAGGATTGAGCGGATTCAGTTATGCGTAAATTTTCTGTTTAGCATCAATTCGAAACACATTGCACGGTAAAGGATTACTGATGATATTGTACCATAACTATAGAAAAAAGAGCCTGAAATTAAAACAATTACATTGAGAATGTTTACAATGCAGGATAATTCAATAATTATTTTGTCATCCAACTGTTTGTTCGTCGATAACAAATGACTTTTTTAACGAAATTCAAAAAGATAAATAAAGTTCGTTTGAAACACAGCCGAGGAACAAAAATCAGCGCAGAAAGGCACAGAATCAATAATACAAAGGCATCGAGGACAGGGAAGAAAAATAACAAAATTATTCTGCGTTTAATAGCTGGGTCATAACGAGGGAACAAAGAAAAACGGGAATCCATTTTCCGTAGTGACGAGTGAGGAGAGCCAGAAGGAGACGAGAAGCCGATTTCATCATGGGGTCCTGCGTTTGACAGTGAAACACAGTTGAGGAAAAAGAGAAGGGTGTACGAAAGAGAAAGGGAAGGAGATGGACTTCCGAAAGAGCTGATACTATTATTATCATGTTAATGAGAAATAGCAACTGCTATTTAAAGGGAAAAATTAATCACTGAAAAATTAATGAGTAACATAGGAAATCCATCTATTTATGACGACATATTTTATCTTTCTGCCCAAGAGTGTTTATAAAAAAATAAAGAGTTTAAATTTTACAATATTCTGTTTGAAAGAAAGCACTTAAAGATCAACAGATATTGCATGAAAAGTTTATTTCATGCCTTTTCAAAGCTCCGCTTGTATATCAACTCAATGACGGCGTAAATTAAGTAATTAATTAAACAACACCACCTCGTAGGTATTTCAAAAAACGAAAATCTTGTCGAAGGTAATAGTAGGGCAAAATAGGCGGACAACCGAATCCAAAGAGAGGATACAGAGATGTATATAGAATTACTTAAACGAGGAAAGCTTTGCGTCTCTATTTGCCTGAATGTAACTCACCCAGTTTACGTGTATATATAAACGCACAAAATAGAAACTACGCTCCTGACAGTTCCATAATGGCGAACAGTCCGGCCAGACTGGAACGACAGGCGAAAATTAATGGAAATACAGAGAGATGCAACAATGACACTGGTTGCTGCATTCACTTCAACGATCTCTAATCAGGCGATTACACTCAGACTTTTTCCACTGCATTTCAACAAGGGACGGAATTTTTGCGCAATTAATGCTCGAGTAATGCAATAATTAAGGCTGGAATTTCTATCTTAAATTAGATTTTAATATGAATTTGATAAAAAAAAGTGATCATATTTTTTTGGGAAACCTTAAAGTTGAAATTATATATTCTAAATATTTTGCCTATTTTCTTATATTGTACAAATTATGTATAAATTTTAATTTGCTTTATCCGTAAGAATAACAAAATCAAGTGTTGGCGTGAGGGGCGAGTCAAATAAATTTTAGAGCTGTAAAATACAAGAATCCGTATTGCTAACTCTATACTATTAACACTAGATAGGTAAAAAATTTACTATACTTTGCTACATTGTTATTATTTATTATTTAATTTATTTCACTTTTATGAAACTAAAAATGTTTTATTATTAACATAATCAATTTTTTCAGTGAATTTTTCAGGGGACAGACTTGTGAATATAAATCTCGTTATCTCAGAAATCATATCCACCGAAGATGTATAAAAAATCTTTTCTATACATTACTGTTATTTGAAAGTAGTATTTGTTTGTTAAATGTAAGACTCACCTGAATGAATAGCCATGACGTTACAAGCGCTAAGCTACTGTACTGTCCGTTGAAGCGATATTGGTAAGCGTAGAACGTGAAGTGGTATAAATAGAAAAATCTATAACAAAAAATTAGAAAATCGTACACAACCATTCTCAATCTCAGTGAAAAGTTGTAGAATACATTTTTAAAATCCCGCAAGCAAGTAGATTTTTAAGGTTGGTCAATCATATCTTTAGTTTAGCCCTTACTAAAAGTAAGTGAAAATAATGGTAGGTTCATTATTTTAAATGAAAAAATGGGTTTTAATGAAACGTATAAAGGTGTTTATTAAAATCACCAGCGAATAAAAATTCTGAAAAAAATGATGAATATAGTCGGCGCACAGCAGTATTAGAATGTAGCACTTCTAATTCATTCTTTTAATCAACAAAAAAATGTCCACTTTTATCTTTTGGACAAATGGGCGAAGGCGGCTACTTGAGGCCAAGCAGTAGCGTCGCCTTTTTCCGAAGGTTTCGAGGCTCGGTGCGGCGTCAGTTCGGTTTTCGTCGGCCTCATTAACGGCCATTATCAAGATTACGCGGCAGCGGCTCTCAAAGTGCTGGTCCGAGCTATATGGGATTCTCGCATTACATTAAGAGCATCATAGGCTTGTCACCTCTCGGGGCTGCCTCCAGCCTCCCCCCTCTCAATGTATTACATGTTAACTAATGGATGCATCGCAGATCAAATACTATTGGATTTCAACGCCGAGACGCTGGACGGTCCCCTCCTTGGTTGTCCTCGCCGGCCGAAACTAATGGCATCTTCGAGAATAATGCGAGCCTGTCGGCTCTGGACGAGCTGAATATCGATGGACAGTTCGTCGCTGCTCGAAAGCTTTGTTTTTTTATTAGGTTTTACACATTTTTATGTCGATTGGCAATTAAGTGAAGAAAGGAGTTTTGATCTTTAGTTTAAACTTTATTATCTTATTTTTGTTATCTTGATTATTATTTAATGGATTAACCTTTTACAGAATTGTATATAGTTATATAATACTTGGAACGTCTTTGCACATACGATAAAAGGAGACTTTTAAACCGTAAAAAGTCGACTGTTCCACTAGGAATTATTCCACAATTAATTGTCTCGGCGCGCGTCCCCATGATTCACGAGCAACAAAATATCAAACAAATCAAGATCCCCGCCAATAAAACTCCAGCAGACAACTCCATCTCTCTAACCCTCCTCTCGATCCACCTCATCATATGTATATACCCCATTTATGACCTGGGCAAGATTGCAATGAAATCCCAGAGCGCGGAGCGAAACATTTAAGATCCCATCCCCGGAAGACTCGCCGCAAGGGGACGAGAGCCGCTGTCGAGAAAGGAAACTTATCCCGGGACTAATGAGAAGATTAAACTCGGCCTCGACTCGCGCCAATTTATATATAAATATATATATATATACGCACTCGGGGAGGAAAAAGAAGGACGCGGCCATAATCAAGTGATTTTTACGAGAAACCGTTATAGCCGACACTGTCAATATTTGTGGATCAGGGTGGAGTTGGACGACGAGAGAAAACAGGACAAGACGAAGCAGGGGGCGAATTGATTGATTGGTCGGTAATTTATTATATGCGAGGCGAGGATGCGTGTGTGTGCGGTGCATGCCTTGACAAACGGCCTGGACGAAGAGGGACCAATTAGTTCGATTTACGATTCTTGGATTTGAATATGCATTGATTAAGTTGGGCGTCTCTTTAGGAAATATTTGTCTAGGATAGGAAAAGTTGAGTGTAATTAATTATTATTATTATTATCTTATTGTTCAAAGTCCGAGTTGAGTTACAGAAATTTTTCACGCTGGAAAACTAGACATAAAAAAAGAATAAACTCAAAGAAAAAACGTAGGTTTTCCCTCCTAAAATATCGATAATCTTCACTTTCCCGCGATATATTTTTGCTCACTCGTCGATTATCTTTTGCTAAACGAATATTCCAATGTTATAAAGGAAAATTGACACAAAGCAAAGCAAATATTCAAAGTGAAAATTGAATACAAAACTCAACGTTTCAGAGTAGCAAAAAACTTGTTGCTATTGGGAGTTTGTTGCTAAGACCATAATACTTTGCCCTAAAAGTGCAATCCAATACTTGAAAATATTTCAAAATAGTATTAAATATACAAAGAATTCGCACTGCATTACCTTCCTACTGATATACAGCAGCCCTGCCATTCCTCGAGCTGCATAGGCCGCCTAACGTCCCGGCAGACTACTTTTTCTTACTTCCATCGTCGGTTTTCGAAAAATGACAATTTATAATGGCGCGACAGATTTACGATGGCTGGTTACCGGCTCTTCCCTTTGAGCAGCGGCCCGAGTTTGCGCAACTTTTCCTCCCGCGAAACTTGGTCGAATTTAATCTGCCGTTTCGACTGCTTTCTTTTCTTGGGAGACAACGCGAGGCTCATATTTGCGCCTCGGAGAATTGAACTAATGCGATGCCAGGAAGTGGCTCGGCATTCGGCATTAAGGGATCTTTTGTTAATGCACGCAAGAATAAATTATGAGGACCGCCGGCCGATTATTTATGAGGAAGCGTACGCCTTGTACGCTTACGTGAGAAATAAAGAAGGAACCTGCATAAATTCGCCGCTGTTGAAATTACGACACATTATTCCCGAGTAATTGGCAGTGATCAAATGCACGTTTTCAGCTGAACCGAAATTATTTTTCACACGGACGTTGATAAAGAACTTGTAAAAGTTGTTTGTATTTAAATGGATTGTAATAAATGGATAATTGTATCGATGTTTGATTGCATTACGCAATTCACGATATGAACGCGTCGTTCTGTAATAGGAAAGTAATTACGTAATTGATTTCAAACCTGCTTTTCAATTCCATTTTCAAAGCTGCATTCAAATCAACCGGAACAAGGAAGTTTAAGCAAGCTTTATTAAATTTGCCTACTGATTTAAAATGACCGATAATTCTGGAAGCGACGGCACTCGAAGAAGCAGAAAGGAAAAGAAGAAGAAGAAACCGAAAGGAAAACAGCGGCAGTAACGGCGCATTATCGTTGAGAAAAAGCAATTTTCCGGCTGCAGCTCGAGAAAAATCCTTACTCGAGTTGCCGGCGTCGTAACAAATTTTCCCAGGAGCCCCTCAAAAGCTCACTTGATCCGTGGGGCGGCGCTCTCGCTCCCACTCGATATTTATCTCAATTTCCCCGGGCGGAGCGGGGGTAGAATTTGCGACACGTCAATGGCTCGTGCGTGGAAATCCTCGGTCGGCGGTGGCGGTGGCGGCGGCGCCATTGATCCTTCGGCAAGCACTTTCACACGCGTCTTCTTCGTCGTGCGGTCGCGTGCTTGCGGGGAGGAGGTACGAGGGCGGACCCCGAGTCCTTGGTAGTTGAGTGCGTGTGCTGCGGTTCACCCCGCTACGATAATTCACTAAATTATCCGTTCTGCGAATCGGCCGCCTCTCGTCTTTCCTCAAGAGGAGCTCTGTATTATACTGCTATTTCCCGGGCTTTTTAGAGAGGATATTGTTTCAGGCGGAGACGCGAGCTTTCGCTGCTAAGTAAGCATTGAGATGCGATGGAGTAAACAAAGCGAATGATCAGTTGTGACCAATTTAAAATCTGTACAAGTCAGTATGAGTAATGAGTATGTAATGTCTTATTCAAGTGTATTTCAATCCAAATCTCTTTAGAATAATTACATTCAAAATGCTAACAGAAATTTCCCCTAATTTTTTCAAAAAGCCTCTTTATTTATATTATAATTGAAAAGTATCCTGGATAACCATGAATGAACATTATTGTTTTTCAAAAAAAGTAATAAATGTATTAAAACGATCATTGAAATTACTTAGAGAGTGCGCCATTCACTTAATCAACACAACAAACGCCTTCGTCAAACCTTTCTGAAAAAAAAAAAAAAAAAAAAAAAAAAAAAAAAAAAAAAAAAAAAAAAAAAAAAAAAAAAAAAAAACTTAATCGTTTAGTGACCCTCGGCTGTATCTCCCAGTCCACCCCAAACATCGTTGCTCGCGTCAAAATAAGACTCGACATTCTTCCTTCACATTTAAACAGTCGGTAAAAGTCATATATGCACAAAGGCGAACCGCCAGTGGAACGCGGTACTATTCCATTTTCAGTCGCGCTTTTTCTCTCCCTTTCCTACCGGCCGCCATATTTCGACGTCGCGAACAATAATGACGGACTTTCGACAATTCCTTTCTACCCGGCTGACTTTTCATTGAGAGATCCGAGATGAATGCGAAGGTCACCTTTAAAAGTGCCCCCGTCGGCAATGAATGCTGATTACAGAATTGTATTATTTATGAGATGGAAAGCCTGCTGCCGCTCGGATGAAAACTGTCTTTTTTTTCATGTTTTTTAATTGTAATTTCATAAATTTGAATTTCTTTATAGCCGAAATTTTTTATGGATTCCGAGTTGCGTTTGGCGAACTTGACTTTAGCTTTAATGAAGATTTATCAAGTTTTCTTTAAGTTGAGCCAATTGCAGGAAAACTTTCATTATTCTTTGAACTAATAATGGTAAAAAAATTCAATTAATAAGCTAAATATTATTAGCTTATTAAATAAAAAAATTAATTAACTACTTATTTATGAGTTTTTAGTTTTAATTAACCAATTATGCCTCACAATACACAAAATTAATATTTTTCAATCGATTGAATAAAAATAAAAATAATGGCAGCCCTCGAAAATCTTGTGCCTCCTCGCGTCATCACCTCCGTAACAGTGCCGAAACGACGGAACCACAAGACGCTCCGCCCAATTCAACAGCGCCTTTTCCGGCAAACTATATCGGCCTAAATAATCGAATAATCAGTCTAGGGCTTGCTCGGCGAGCGTCTCGATTACTTTGCGATGGCGCTTTATAGTTCTAAACACGATCATGTCGGCGGTGTAGTAAATTAGTACGTCGAGCCGCTTCGAGAGGCAGCAAGGATCAGCAACTGGCGGGTAAGAGACGCCGTCGTCGCAAATGCAGGAACGCGCGCCGCCCCCAATTCTCGCCGTATTCAACCGTCGGATGGCGACGTGCCGAAGGGAAGCGAGCGGGATGCGGGAGTCGAGATGGAGACTGAGAGAATGAAACGTGCGGTGTACTGCTGTTTTTTACCGGGAATTCTGACTTGGAACTTGCTTTTCGCGAGGCAATGGATTCTTCCCTGCTTATTTATTTATTATGATAAACGGCCACGGGAGAATGGTTGAACGATCTATTTAGCACGCGGTGGTTAAGTAGCAGACTTTAGTAGCGATTTTGAGTTAAAAAATTCCCATGATAAACATGTAATTGTTGTTTAAGGAGGTTGGGTAGTAAAATCAAAATGATAAGAAGTTTCTAAAAACTATTTCAACCTAATAGTACATACGTAACACGATTACTGTAAAATTTTTAGAGCGATTGACAATGTAGTTTTGGAGATAATCGATGTTAAAATCATGCTCTTATACACGGGCTCTTATGGAAGAGAGAGATTATTGGGCCTTTCATCATTAAAATCATTTGTAAATAATGATAAGATAAGGTTAAAAAACCTACAGTTTAATAGAAAAGCAATCAAAGAACAAAAATGCATCCGGATCTTGATCGTTTACAATCCCGTTTTACAGAAACAAACAAAAACGTAAATAAAACGTCGAGTTTGTAGGCTGGGGATCCTCTTTCCTCGCCCCACACGCGAGAGCTACCCAACCTCCTTAATGCAGGACACTTGTCTATTGCAGTGTCCATAATGTATCTACATAGAATATTTTCTGATAATAAGTAGTATAAGTCAGTAATACAGTTGACAGAACTTTTTTTTAATAACATCGTTCTAGACTTCTCTGTAGAGATGTTGGTTTCTGTTGATGAGTATATATAAATGAGTATAATAGTAGGAGTATCATTCAAGACTATTATTATTTATTAAAAAATTTTATTCGCAATTCTCTGTCACAAGCGTTTCCAAAACCGCAAAATCACAAGCCCGTAAAATTTTCCAAGAAAACAGTAATTTACCGTCAGAAAATAAGTCGGCCCCAACGCCGACTTCTCGCCTCGGCAATATTGCGCTTAGCACTGAAGAGAGCAGAAACGGAAGAGGACGTCATAGAAAAGTAGGAATGCCGAGGAGTTGCACAGGCTCGCGGAATGCGAATTATCCGAGGGGCGCGACGGAATTTCCCCCTCTCGCTTGCCTTCCCTCCCCCCATTCAGAAATTCGGGGCCCGCCAAAATCGCCCCGACGTCGTCCGCGAAATCGGGCGAGTTCTGTCGAAGCGGGGAAAGGCCAATATCAGCCGATGAAGGGGAATTTTTCCACTGCCGCCGTTCCTTTTCAATTTAAATGCCCGGAGACGTTCCTCACCGCCGCCGCCGCTGCTACTTCTTCCTCTCTGTGCTCTCGGCTTTGCGCCTTCGCGCCTTTAATTTATGGCCGAGGAACGCTTCTGTCGCCAGTTAAACGTGATTTAGCACAGGGAATTGATGCCAGGCATATTTCAAAATCGAACTGTCGTTCGTAATACTTTTTTTCTAGGGGCTATTTGCGAATCGAAAGAATGAATTGTGAAATTCTTCAAGTAAAAGGGAAAACCGGTTTTGTTTCTTTTAGGTAGATTAGTGTATGTTATTTTATAACACTTAATTTAACCTCAGAATTAAGATAAATAGAACAATAACGATCATTAATTTAAGAAATATTATAAAGCTTCTATTATTGTAATAAAATTATCATAGTTTCATGCAAAAACAGAATTAGAAAGAAGTAAATTTTGTACTTTACTATAAAAATAAGAAAGAAAGCTTTTATTTATGACACAAGATTTCAACATTTACCTACCAAACAGTATTGAACTTAACCCATTAACCTCCACAGGACCCTTTTTCGGTTACAATTTTGAGCTTAATCTACCGATTATAATTTGACTTAAAAAAAAATCGTGGCACCATAAATTTTATAGTTTGAAGGTCGCTCTTTCCGACGGTGACCATAAAATATTTAAGAAGAAAGATTTATTATCCCAAAATTGGTTTAAAATTGAAAAAATATGATTTATAGATCTTCATTTTTATTTTTATCTCTAAATTTCATAGACATAGGCATGGAAAAAATTTGGTTTTGTCCCTGTTTTGAATATTGTGGGATTATTCATCGTTATGGGTTCTAACATGCTACAACGGGTCCACGATCTGCATTGGTATCAACTTGATTGCATATTTGGTACTCGCAATTCAATTTTTTTTTTCTAATTCAAAAATCTCGAGCGATTTTTCGATATCATCGGCTCGAGATCGATAAATACTCGAAAACCGAAAGAATCACGCGTGGGATTTATATAATATAAGGAAAACATAATTTTGGAATAATCAATTTTTCCTTTCAAATATTTTTTGTTCATCGTCGGCAAGAGCGAACTTGAAATTATAAAATAGATGGTGCTGCGATTATTTTCTAAGTCCAATTGTAATCGGTAGACTAAGCTTAAAATCATTGTCGAAAAAGTGTCCTGCGGACGTTAGTGGGTTAAATGGGTTAAATAGTTAAAAAAACTAGCCACGCCAAACATCTTAAGAACCGATCTAACAAACCTTTGCCGCCCAAACTTCTCCCATCAGCTTGACTCGGATTTAAAAGCGGGATCGGAAAAAAGGCGACTTGGGAAAATGTTTCCTGCGCACTAATACAGAACCGCAGAAAAGAGCGAGATTGGCTCCAGGCCGGTATAACGACGGGGCGGCTCTCTCGCCTAACGTAAGTATATTGTCAATCAATCCAGGGTATAAAAGCAATCTGCGCTCTGGTCAGCGGGACGCTACGGCATCCCGCGGGGCATCGGGCACACGCCTACGTCGGACGTAGAGAGCGGAGAGAGCGGACGTCCGGCCGGATGGATGGCCGAGTGGACGCGGTGTATCGAGGGCTTTCTTCGGGCCGGTGACGTGGCTTCCTTTTCTTTTACGAGGCTTTTTTCGAGAGGGTCTACGTTGTATGTGGGAATTGTATTTAAAGGAAATTGAGTGCAAAATTAATTAGGAACTCTTATTTCAGTGGCTTGAAAAAAAGGAATTTATTATTAATCCACTAGAATAATAATCGGTTATTGATACTCTATACGTGAAGCCAAACATTAAGAAGCGAAATATTAGCGATATATTGGCGATATATTTCAAGAAACCGTCAGGCAGCACAACTTTCTACCCGACAAATAAATCTTGAAATAAAGAAAAAAATGGTCGATGAAGCCAAGCACCTGATGGAAAAAAATCTGCCACGATCAGCGTCCATCTCAGCGTTCAGCGTTTTCGAGTTCACCTCGAGCGTTGTTGTATCCACATCTCTACGTGACCAACCAGATATAAGCAGCTCGGAGGGACGCGTGGAGAGCAAGTTTAAGGTTCGGCACGAGCGACAAGAGCAAACCCGGCTCTGGTCCGAGTGCTGGGAAAATATCTCTTTCTCTCCGTCTCGCGTGTGTATATAAACAAGCGGCTATTCGTTATTCTTGCCTCTATTTCCTGGCGCGACAATCGGATTAAAGTGCGCTCGAGAGCCATTATCCGATAAATATATTTTTAACGATAAATATGTCGCCGGGGGCGGAGGGAGGGAGGAGAGCGCCTCGCTCGCGATGACAATTGATTTCTTTTTCTTCTTTGTGCGGCCGCGATGCGCGCTAACTCCGCTTTGCGCTCTTCCGCGCCTGCGACGCGATTCTTTTGTTTGAACTAACTTACGTGTTATGCCGAGAATTTAGACTTGAGCGGTAAATCGAGCGTCAGCTTTTAGGTGAAATGGTTTATCTTCGAGAGTATAAATAGGGCTTGTTTAAGAGGGGGATTTTTAACAGTTTATTTCAAATATTTTATTGCATCCATTTACAAAAAGTATAGTAATTAGCCTCTTTAAAGAGTAAAGCAAACTGTTGCACAGTCGGAAAATTCGAATATGTACAAAAATTAAAATTAACATTCAAAATTTAAGATCAAAGCTGATCTATCTACCGAAAGCAGCTAGAGGACAATCAATGTTTTCAGAAGCACGGGACAATTATTTCTCCGAGCCATCACGAGCTACTCCGGGGTCGAAAAGAGTTTCGAACGTATTTACGCCGGGAGCAGATTTTTCCCCCACGTCCTTTTCATTTAGTCGGAGAAGCGGAGTCGACGGTGTGAGGGAAAAATGATTAGATAGAGGGCAGCGAGGGGTATCGGGGCGGTAACTATAATCTTTGTCCACTCGGCGGGCAAGCAAGCGAACGCGCCCATGAAAACGAGGTTAGGCAGTCGCGGCCGCCGCCCCCAAAGGAGGATCGTCATCCGCTGACAGCGGAAAATTAAATAATATCGCGTCCCGGCGAAGAGCTCTGCTCCCCCGGAAAGTGTTTTTCACCGAGTTAACGCCTATAGTTAACGCCGACTGATGAGGTCTGTTCGACTGTTCGGACCGGGGGTTTTCTTCTAGCCTTTAAGTAAAAACAATTGTAATTATATAAAATTTGTTAATTTTCCATTATTTTACTTTTACAATGTAATAAAAAAGGTATTTTTAGCGAAATTTATTTGACTACTGTAACACTAAATGCTCCAAAGCTCTTCCAGGAATTGGACTACAATATTTCATTCCTGCCCGAATAGTTTCAAATGAATTCAAGCTTTTCACCGAGAATCACGTGAATATTTACTCCAAGAACTCGCTTGAAACAGAAGTCAGTTTTATAATTGCCGTAATACCTCCAAGGTTATAAAAATAATTTTAATAATTCCATTAATTTTCAAACCAATTCCCTTTATTGCCGTCATCCAGCTTTAGCGACATACATAACCCAACAATACCATTTCCAAGAAAGCTAGTTCATCCATCACTTGAAAAACTGCAGCAGGTACTTTCCAGTAAAAATTCACGCCCCCGCAGCTCCCAATCCCGTATCCAACAATGCGACACGTCGCGATTTGACCGCGACTGAAAACCCATTGAATGGGAATTAGCATTTGCATCTGTAAGAAATAAAATCCCCACCTCGGAAACACGGCACAAAGAGGCCGCAGGAATCGCCTTAATCCGCGCTACACTCGCGGAATAAGCAATCACCGCCACTTCTCATTCCTCGCGTTATTGTCGCCTGGATACGCTTTTCTTTCGGACTCTGCTGCATTAAAGCAGGCATAAACCTGCCAGGGCAACGAGACACAATGACCCGCCTGTGTGTGTATACGCTCTGGACGGTGTCGAGAAAGTGAGAGAGAGAGAGAGACGCAGGTGGCGGCGCCTGATTAATGACTTTTTCGCAAAGACGACGACGACACGGGTCGAGGCAAAAAGCAAACTTTGCCCCTTCGGGTATCTTTTGCCGAGCTGGGAGGAGGAGTTAATCGCAACTTTTCGATCTAACTAATGAATTTTCGCGACTTGCAATGTGGCGGTGAAGAGTGAGGAAAATGAATTCTTGATGACAATGACATTTGAATACAATTACCTTTTTTTTTATTGTTTTTTACTTTCGTTGAAATACAAGCTTATTTAGTTCATTCGTCTTGCAAGTATCTAAGATCGAGAAAACAGTTGTAAAATCTACAAAATTTATTAAGAATTAATTGTAAATATGTATAATATCAGAAGTTAGCTACAATTAAAATATTTCATTTTATTAATATTATTCTCATTGTTTTGTCAACAACATCAACTACATAAAAAAACCGCTGCCAAATCATTGGCAGTTAGCTTCCTCCTAACTAATTTATTGTTCCATTATTATCTCGTTTGTATTATTAATTTATTTTCATA
>JAWWML010000062.1:17632837-17656356 GCA_035047165.1 Ormyrus rosae
TTCCCTACAAAATCGCCACGTCCCACGATTGTAGCGAATTTTACGGTAATTTATAACGAAAAATTCTCTCAGTGCACATACAAAAAATTTGCGATATTTATTGCTATATATGCGTACAATTATTTTTCGACCATCAGAAATCAAGTGATCCAGTACAAACTCTAGCCACGTTCCAATTATAAAATTTAGTGAAAAGTCATTAGCTCCACATTAACATTGCACCGACAATCTCCCTAAAAGCTTTTTCAAGCGCATTAAAAGAATCTCAATTAAATATCTCATCGGCGATCGCGCAGCAGAATCTATTGCCGATTTTCAGCGGGGCAGATTCGCAGCAATGGAGCATCGTTGGCATATGAAAGAGGCCTCGCACTTGCGGATCGATCCTCCGTCAATTACCGACTGCTCCTCCCGGCAGCGTTGCTCTCTTAGCCCCAACGGGGTTTGGCAAAGTTTTATGCGGCCGCGGTGGCAGCTGCTTTAGCGTCGACGGCGACGTCATATCGGGAATATCAAAGTACCGATGCAATTAGCAATAATGATTGGAGTAGCTTCGCAGCAGGGAGAGAGGGAGGAAGAGAGAGAGAGAGAGAGAGAGAGAGCTCTCGCTTTCTGTCCCGCGACGAAGCTCTCGGGAGAAGCTCGCCAGGATTATTAGTTAACCTGTATCCTCGCCGTTAATTCGCTTCGGCCCCGGCAATCCAAGCTTTAAACCTAACCTGCTGTTGCTGCCGCTGCCTCCGCCCCCAAGTTTTGCTCGCACTGATCCTTTAATTTAGCGAGTTAGCGGCTTCCGTCTGTCGTTTGCGCTTACATATCTGATACTCGCGCCGGAGGTTGCCGGTCCCCTGCTGCAAGCTCTGGCTGCCATTAAGTACATGTATATCGCTGGCGTTTTAAAGGGATGCGCACGGGATTGGGCAGCTGACCTCGACACCGATCACGAGTTAAAAATGAACTACTTTGATTTCGGCGTTTCGTTAAGTGTTTGCTAAATTATGCTTAAAGTGTCAAGTACATTGGATCTTTTATCGCGACTATTGGATTGGGAATGAATGTCTGCGTAATTTAGTACATTTAGTAATATTGCGAAATCCTTTTGGTGCTCTTATAAAGTGAAATCACTGCAGCTAGGCTGAAATACGTGTAATTTCTACAGTTCAATACAATTTCTCATCCAATAACAGAAATTTCATCAAAGCAAGATACCAACTACAGAAGTAAACATGGCTCTAAAGAGAAATTCGAATACAGTCTGCATCGATGTTGCATTACTGGAATTCAGGAATGTAATATTGTTTATGTAAACAAAGTAATGCGTTGTCACAAGACGAATATTTTATTTAATTAATTTGCAATTTAAACTTTTCATTACTTTAATAAGTCGAATGACAAGGAAAATATATCAGTCATACAAGTCATAAAATCGGCCGCATCTTTGATTCACATCTTTTTTATACGAACGAAAGCAACACTTACTTGTTTGAATTTCCAGCATCTCTATTGCGTCCCGTTTATGAATCTCAAATTTTAAGAAAAATAGATGACAATTTAAAAGGAATTAATGAAAAATTTGCCTAAAAAACCCTATCTGAAAAAAACTTTAACTACTTGTCGGCAATCCTTTGATTAAATCCAAATGAATATTCCCTTCTATTCCTGTACTTTTGCAAATCGTTTAATCCACTCCACAGAAAAGCTTCCCTTACCTCCCTTTCACCTAATTCAGGAAAAAGAAACGTGCCCAGTCGAAAGCTGAAAACACAATAGTCCTACGAAGATGTAGGATAGAAGGTATAGTTTTCAGTTAGCCGTTGGATCCCGACGTTTCTAAGCACGGGGAGGCTCCATCGGCGTCGTCGGCGTCATTACCATGCAAATAGATTCGCAATGCAGCTACGGCCTGGCCAGCTGGCGCCCGCCGTTTAATAGAGTGTCGTTCCGAGCCCGCCAGATTCGCGGTAATGAAATCATCCAAGCGTTAACGTGCCGCTGCCTCGATGAACAAACGCTCGCCGACCGGCCTTTGCTAATTAATCGCTTCGTCGCCTTGCTGCTACTGTTGCCGATGCTGCGAGGCGGGTTCGGTCGGTGACAGTCTTTTCGCTTTTCGGACGGCTAATGTATGAAAGTTGTGAGGTTATCGCTGCAGTATTTCTTCATGAAGGGAAAACTTTTCTTGCTTCGCTACAAGCTGGAATTAAAATTGTTTAGTTGTACTGCAATGATCCTAAATATATGTCTTAATATTTGAGACTGTGAGAGTCTATCTTTCTAATAACACTAACAAAGTACGACAACTTAATCCCTTTCTTTTCTATGAGATATCTAAGCCAAATATTATTCGTCTCCATCATTCTAATCCAAAAACATTACGTGTCAGTATCATTCTCTATAAATTCTACACGCATAGCTTTACTAAACGTTATATAGAATCATTTCGATTAGATGTAATATTAAGGGAATGTTTGTGGACGATGTTTTGTTTGATCCATCCACCAAGTAACTTTATTAACGTAATCATATCTTTCTATACTTTCCCACATATTGCCTCTTTATATTACGTGGATACATACATACATACATACATAAAAAAAAAATTAATGATTAGAAAACTTTAATACTATAACAGGCAAAAACGTTCCTTTCTTATTATAACCCATAGAAAGAATGCACCCTATCAATAATTTTAATAGCAAAGTCTACCAAAATATATTTCTAGATACAGCAAACAAGTTCCTCCCAGGCCCGAAAAACTTGATCCCTAATAAATCTCTTGCTCACCCAGCTCGGCCCCGATTTCCTCGACTCGATCGACAAACGAGCTCCGGGCAATGCACCTAATCAATATCCCGCGCCATTTTTCCAGCCTCTCCCCGAAAAAGCGGCAAGTGCGCCTCACCGAGGCAGGGCAGAAAATTGAATCCAATAACGCTTGAAATTGACTCTAAAGCTTTGTCCTCTCCCTCCGGCCTCGAATGCAGCCGAGGGAGAGCCGGCCAAGAGCGAAGACTGGCGCGCCGCGCCCCATACGGGGCCGATGTAACGAGATGTTGACAAGGGCCGTTAAGACTCGGCAATAAAGCACCGGAGGGACTGGCGTGGCTGTATTAATTTTCATTTCCTTTACGGGCGAGCGCACGCGAACCGCCGCCGTACACCGGTCTTCTTCCCGCCCGGGAGTTATATGTTTAATCGTAAATTGCGCGAGAGCTCGTTCGCACTTGACGCGCGAGGAGAGCTTCCCTCCCCTGTACAAGTTTTCACCCCTTTCGAGGGTGCACTTTTATGCATAATACGACGGCCGATTTGACCGAGCGGCAGAGAACTTTCGGCTTCGATGCGCTTCCATCAACAAGGGTTTCAGCAGATTATGTGATTGATCGACTAATCAAGACTTTGATGATGTCAACTATTGAAGCAATAATTAAGTGGGAGGAGATTGTTTTTGAAACTGAAAAATTTACGAAAGAACAACTAATTAGTTTATCATAATAATGGAAGCTCGACTGCAAAAATTTTCATTAATTTCTAATTTAATTACAATCAGGGCATCTAAAATGCGAAGAATGTTTATATGGGAGATTTAATTCACTCTCTATAATGTGGGCTTCAAAACGTGCTATTTATACAGGGGCTCTGATGGTGAAAAGTAGCAATTCATTTTACAACATTATTTGCGCACAACAAGGAGTACAAAATTAATTAAAGCTACATCAATACTAATATTATTCTGTAATCTATATCAATAAAAAAAATCAAGTGCCAAAACCTACATCCGTGTACCTTATTATCCGTGTAAATACGGAAGGCGTGTAAATACAGAAAAGCCGTCAACATAGACAACGCCGAAAATGATTAATAAATAACTATCCTAATAATTCACATTCAATTGAAATTTTGCGTAAACATAAATAAAAAAAAATAATTAAATATGACAATTGTATTAAAAATGCTTAAACAGTCGAAACATTAATGCAATCTCTCTTCAAAGTCCAGAACAGGCTTGCTAGGAGCAAACTTGTAACAGAGCGTAATTATTTTTCCGTATCAGCTGCAAAATGAAACAAGATCGATGCTTCTTCTTGGCAGTTCTTGAACGTCTATCGTTCCCCGATATTAAATAAGTATACCATTGGGGCAGAGAACGGCATTGACTTGAAATTATGCGCTCAGCAGCGAACGATCAATCATAAATAGGGGCGCGTCGACCATTCGAGCGGACGCGATTTTTTCCAAGTCCGCCTCTCTCTATTTTCCTTTCCAACCGGTGGGAGCTGCCGAATTTTCATTAACGGCGAGAAGTTAATCTTTTTTATACGAAATTCGGTTTGGAATGTTATAGCAAAAAATTGAGTTATTCGAGTTTGGGTTTGAATCGGCCTAAAAAAATAAAAAAAGATCGTTTTTTTAAACTTGTGTGTTTTCAAAACAGTCTTTGATATTGAAAGATAAATAAAACATATTTACTTAAATTCACAAAACTGGATGGGAAAACCAGGAATTTCATTTTGAAAAATCAACGGCTTTTCCAATAGACGAAATTCATTTTCTAAAAATTCAATAAACTTTAAAATCCAAATAATTTTTTCGTACTACGATCATGAATTTTTATAACTTTATAAAGCTGCGTTCAACTAAAAATGCCATCGTGTTTGACAACAATACTCAGCTTGCTAGTAAGCAATTGAAAAATAATATTACGAAAATTGAAATTAAGAAACAGAATTTTGAATTTTATTCCAACTTTAATTAGTTCACTGAGAAAAATAGTATAGCAAAAGTTAGAGAATAGTTCTATTATAAGCTCATATTTCTACTCTAATCATAAAACAATCATTTTTGTAATAATACAAGTATGTCTCAGCGTTCTGTAGTTTTGTAGTCAAAATTTGCTTTGAACTTATGCTTATGAACAATAAATTTTCCTTCTATTTTTCTCGGTACATCCAGTTGGACAAAAAATAGTATTAGTAGTATTTACATGAACGAAATTCCTGAGCCAAAAGTTTCGCCTTCAGAGAAAAGAAAATAGCCCTTTGACCGGGAAGCTAGTCCGGTACCAAAACAACAGGGCGAACAACAAGCAGCCCTCTCCGACCTCCTTAGTATGCGCGTCTCGGGCTTCGCGGGACTCGCGACGATTAATTACTCGTGTTAATTATTCTTCGGAGACCAATTTTCATTTCCGCTGTTTACGATTAATCAGGCAACGCGACGGGAGACTTTAGCCTCTCCTCCTCGTTGTGCGACAAGCTGCTGGTATTGCCTTCTAGGACTAATTGGACTACAGCAGTTTTCGTAGCTGCGAAAATGGGGAAAGACAGTTCGGGAAAATAATTGAGTAACGTAACCTTTTACACGGCTAAAATTGAGAAGAGTCAAAGCTTATTACGATACTTTTCCGAGGTTTCTTGCTAGATTTTGGCCTTAATATTAATAAATAATGGTTGTTCTAAATTTAATCGAAAAATAGTTTCTAAAATGTTGGCATAAAAATAATAGTCTTGAAAGTACCGTATCCCGAGTATCAAATTGAAAAGCCTTGTAATGTTTCCAAGTTTTATAAGAACGTGTACGTCTATCAACAAGGTAAACTTTGACTCAATGTTATTTCTAATAATATTAAGCAAGCGGCTAAAATTTAAGTTTCCGAACTTTAACGTATATGAATTTCAATGAAAACATTTACACCGCTTTCCTACATTAACCCCATAATCTTTTATTTTCCGTACCGCGAATCTTCGTAAAAGAAGCGCGACCATGCCCTTAAAAAAATAAACTAAAAAGTACAGGCGAGCAGTGCGCGCATCTCATTAAAGCTTGCCGGCAATTAAAGTTAAATCTTCCTTTGCTTCCTATCGCGTGTTTACGATTTTCAGCGAACGAGCTTGCGAATCACCGGGGTTTATTCAAAAGAACATAATTCGCAGATTTTCATTAACGCAGCACAGCCTAGTTGACGGGGCTCATAACGAGCCCGAATCTCCTCGCAAAAATGCAAAAGCGGAGTGGATACTTGGGGGAAAATTTACATAACCGCTTTTATATACACTCCTCCCGCGCGCCACGTGCAATCGTACATTATTACGCGATCGGGCCTGCGCGTATATATACTTATAAATCCGCGCGTATAGATGTGCACGCGCCAACGATTCTCTGCATACGAATTCGGGCTCTTTCTCGCGCAGCGCGTCCATTTGTTCCCGTCGAATTCCCATCGCCGATGCGTAATTTATGCAAGAATAAATTTCATCCGCTGTATCCACCTGGGGTCACTGGAGAGGAGGAGGGGGAGGACAGGGCGGATGATGCCTGCCCTCACGCTGATTCGAACTACTGCGAGCGCGACTTGGCTTCACTTCCGATTTCTCATTGTAATTGCATTAGACCTGTGTTTTAATCCTTGCGAGGGATCGTGCCTGAGTATCGATGCTCTGATAAGGAAGGCTTTTTTCGCTTATTTGCCTGTCGGGATGGAAATGCTTTTTTGCAAGCTGGATTTATGCATGGCTGCAGAAATATCAGTTGTTGCTTTTGGTACAAGTGTGTTTAGCAACTTGAAAGAGATACATTTTTATATGCGAAATTAGCGATAACTATTACAAAAGAATCGTAGTTATCAAAATCAAGTGAATAAAGAAAGTAATTTCCCATTGAACCGCATTACATAAGCCGGTGCTAAAAAAAAGGAAAAAATTATTCTCTTGGCAGATAATTCAAGCCCTCGCGCCGATAGCCTCCTTGGCGCGAAGAGGAGAAAGAGAGCGAAACAGCCGGCGCCTGCCTGACGGACGCTGTCCGGCACATCCGAGCCAGACACGAGATCCTGATTAAAGTCGCGTCTATACAGCCACGGCATCGGGTAACGAGGAATAACCGAGGAGAGGATGCTGACGACGCGGACGTTAAGACAGGTGAAAGAGTCCGAGCTCGACGATAATCAAACGGAATGGGTCGTCGATGCGTGAGGGGAAAAAATTGCGCCGCCTGGACGCCTCATGCAGATTCTGTCCTGCTTTTTGAGCAGGCTTCTAAGGGTTTATTAGGCTGAGGTGCGGACGCGGGAGACGGTTGAATTAAGGATTCAGCCGCGAAACTCGCTAGGATGTCTGATTTTTTCGAGACTATAGGAATCGATAACTGGAAAATTTTAAACGGAGCTCAGTCGTGACAAATGAAAGAATACTTGACAGAGTTTTGTTCAATTATCAGGGTGATATCTTTTACATTTTGGCAGTAATAACTATTTCTTTTGAGTTATTGAAGACTTTAGCGTAGTATTCGTTTAATTGTGCTTGTCTGCATCTTTATAAGTTTATGTTGAGGTACAAACATCATGATACTTTGTAATAGCAGAATCTATTACAATTCTAAAAAAAGTCGATTAATTAATTACAATTATTAAAACATTTTAAACGCTCATTCAATCCTCGCAAAGATAAATCAACCTGATTCAAAGCGCTCTATAATTTTCAGTTATAAATTATCCGTAATCTAGCCTCTGCATTCAGAAAAGATCACAAAGCGTATGAATTCGTTGGAAAAATTGAGCCTGCCCTATCTCCCTCGTCCACATCCCCATCCTCCTCTCCTCCCCCATCGCAGCCATCCTCTTCTCGCTCTAAAATAACACGGCTCGCGCGGCCGTTACTTATGTAATTGCTCAATAACCTCAATTACAGGCCTTATTCAATCATAATCATGTTTCACGGTGTTATTTGCGGACAAGCCCAGTTGATTGTAAGCTCTCGAGACGCTCGCCGAGGCACTTGGGAGGCCCCCCGCGTCGCAAGGATACACACAAGACGTATAATACGTGCCCTCGCAGCCTGAAAGAAGACTCCTGTTTGCGTGCCGGTTTTCCCGAAAGGGTTGCGCCTCGATTGGACTACGGTAATTAGACTCTTTTGAAAACCATTCGAACTGGCGTCCTGCGTATCTTGCGGAATTGCCGGGCGATCCGCTGCAGAGGATGAGACAGAGGCGAATAAATTAGCGAATTCAGGCGGACATTGTTGGCCTTTTTGCCCGGCGATACTTGTCAGGGGCTTTGATGAATCTTCGTCGCGGCAAACACTTTAGCCAATGAAGCAAAAATTTCCTATAGACATCGAGTTTCGCGAATGTTTCTCGAATTAAAGCCTAATCAATGTGGATTCCCTGTGTTTCCCGAGTAGCCACTTGCCGCCTCTTGTAGCGAAATTTTGCGACTCGGGAGGATTGAAAAATACTCCCGAACGATTACTCAGTCGTGGTCTTTGTTGAATCGATCCTTATCTGGTGGAGAGAAAGAATTGATCGGGGAAACGTGCTTTTGATAATTATTTGTGTACCGAGCAACTCCCGTGTTTGTCTCCTTAAGGGGGAAGGAATTCGCGGGTAACTCGAGCCATATACACATCCATCATCGCAGAGCGGCCCAAGAGAGCCCCACCCAAACTCGTTCGCTCTTTGCGCCTTTTATTTTCGAACGCAACGCGTCTCGCCTCCCTTTCCGGCGAGGAGCTTCAGTCCATTTCTCTTGGTTAAGCTCGGGCTACTGTGTATTCGCTGGCGCCTTTAAAATGGGCTGAAAGACTCGCACTTATTATTATTGCTGTCCGAAATGTGGAAATGGAATGATTATATATTGGCTTTTTAAATAATTTATTAAATCTGAAAGTTGGATGGTAAGTTGTTTCTAAAGAATTTTAAATTCGTGCTCTAAGGTAGCAGTTATAATCAGTGAGATATGCAACTCGTTGGACTGCAAGAATGTACTTTACAAAGGTATAAAGCGTAATTAGCATCGCTACATTTCCAAATAGGTTTCCAAATAGCTATTACTTGGAGAAAGTTTATATGCTTTAAAGCTGTAATTACAAGTTTATAAACATTAACAAGCACATAACTTAAAAAGAAAAAAAAACAATTAAGCTGAGATTAACTGTTCCATAATTATTCCTCGATTGTCAATCCAGCCAAGTTTCAAACTGTACAAAATTTTTGACGAGTCAACCTTGCCTAATCCTGAACAAAAACAACTCTAAATGTACAAAAAGCAACAAGAGAACGCATCAAAACTAGGACTGACTTAAATAAATTAGCCTCTCACAGTCTTCGAACGGCTGAAATACATTTTTTCCGTTGCAGTACAAGAGAGCTCCGATCGATATCCCGGCGGCGAGGCGCATCGACACGCACACGCACACGCACACGCACACACACACACCGGTCGTACGCATCGATACAGAGGATATAATGGGATCGTAACAACGAAACGCGGATTACTGCAAATACAATAAACTCGACTCGCGAATCCAGCGGCGCCCCACGTAAGCATGTCCTCGACGGGCCAATCGGCCGAGAGTCGATGGTAAACTGGCTTAATCCGTTCCTAAAAATCGCTTCGCGCTTTATGTACTCCTTCCTCTGTCGAGGCGATTTATCTCGTGACGCTGCATAAAGTCTGCCGCTGGAGGGTAATCCAGAAACGTCCTCGAATGTCAAGCGCAAATCCGCAATATTTCTCATTCGTTCTCTCGACTGCTTTTCTTCCCCGTTATTTCTTTTTCGCGCTTTATTATTTGTACGTCCTCGCTGCAGTCTTTCGTACTCCTCCTCCTCCTATTTCTACTTCTTATGAGAATTGATTTTGCTCGAGTGAGTTTGTTAGACAAGTATTTGCTGCCGAGTGACATCAGCGTAAAATTAACTCGGCGACTGCTGCAGGATGTAAAAATCGGGCTGAATGAATCTGGCTCGTATAAATAACTCACTCTTGTATTCAAATTTAAAATGATAAAAATAGCCAAAAATCATATTGCTTTTAGCTCTTTCGATAAGCACAAAACTACTGATTCAAGAAAGTTTAGCAGGATTTCTTTTTGAAATTCTAAATTACATAAATCCGATTTTTCAGTTTTTTTTCAAATGGCTTCAAGCTTACAGCGTTTAAAACCATTATTGATCTTTGATTAAATTAGTCTGAAGATACTAAAGCCGAGATTAGCTTAGAAGTTACTTTACGCCAACATTACAATTCAGTAAACTGAATTGGACCCTGACATCGTAGCCAATATTAGTGCGAGCAAAGGCATCGGGTAATACAGACATCCCAGTAGGATTGACCATTTAGTAATGGACCATCGTTATTACGAAATACTCAATGACAACAGTGATATCGCAATGAGTCGAGACTGACCGTTTGATGTTTGCTGATTAATTTCCAACGTCAAAAGTCAGCGTCTTGTAAAGAAAACGGTATTTTAGATAATTTTATTAACGCTTTATCCAAAAGAAAGAATACTTTACTTTTATTAATCGAGGTGTGATAAAACGAAGCATTTTATTATAAAATGGAATTCTAATAATGACTTAATTTTTTTTCAGAAATATAAAAATGACCAACTGAAAAGTTAAGTAGAACCTTGAACGGATTACGAATACGTTGGCGCATATTTGTTCCTCAAATATTATTTACCAATATTTCAACCTATCCTCTCTCTCTTTCTCTCACAGCCCTCCTTTCCAAAGCTCGCCTAGCCAAAGTAATAGGAGGCAGCAGCGGTTCAACTGCCGTCAGTCTCTGGCGTTCGACATTAGCGGAACGGGAATCGAGCGACAGGATCAGTCGAATCAGAAACATTAGGCCAGAATTAGACTCGCGCCGAGAGCCGTTTCTCTCTTTCCACCTCTCATCAAGCTCTCGCAAGACATGCCGAGCTCAAAGCCCGGGGATCGATATCAGCGGCAACAACGCCGGGATCGCAATTCGCGGAATCAAGCTGGGCGCTTTGCGTCATTACCACGGGTCATCTGCTTTTAATTAGAAAGCCCGGACCGTCGAAACGCTCAGCGACGAATCGACTGATGGCTCTGCCGAACGATCGACTCCTTATACTCGCGGGGACGATTTGCGTCTTATGGGGACGCTGAGCGAATGTAATTGAGCGAGAGGCGACCGGATTGATAGTATTTCGGGATTTGAGAAACGCTACCGACCGGTGCTTGGAACTATGGGGATGTTTAGATGTATGATTTTCGGGGTTAATTAGGGTGAAGTGGTAGTGGACTTTGGATTTATAGAACAATTATTCCTGCGTTGTTGCAATGCGAGCTTAAAACCATTAAGGATATTCTCTTGTACGGTCAATGATTGCAAATTTTTTAAGATTTCATGATAATCAAGATACAAATAAATTCCAGAATAAAATTTATGAAAGCTCTAAATGCAATTAATAAAAGAAACGCGCATAACTTTCTTTGGGCTTTACAAAGGGTAAATGCCTTCCTTCCACATCGAAAGACTAGCTATGAGAATAAGTGAAGCAGTTATTGAATCCTATTCGAAGATATGCCGAATTGAAAGATACGAATGAATGGATTCTTTACTAAATTGCGAGTCCTGAATACTTTGCATTTGTACTCTTTCATACGAAAAAGTTTTGAAATGTTAGATCCAAACGTTTAAAGTCTTCAATATATTCCTACAGATTCTTAGCATTTTTAATTTCATAACAATAAATTTCTAGCCAATAATTTTTAAAAGTATCTCTGTACCTCGGTTTGTTTATATCAAAATATTGGATTTGATTTTATTTTTACCGTGCCTTGAATTTATCAAAATAATTGATGAAATACTTAGCCAGCCGTAAATTTGAAAAATTGTAAATTAAAGTCACGAAAATCAAGTAAAAAGCTTTCATTATCGCATTCCCAAGCAATGTGATAATCTCCTTGCATGGTATTTCATTGTAGCCACAACTTCAAAAGACGAACCGAGAAACACTGAGCGAGACCGAGCAGAGGGTAAAATCGCTAAAAAGCAAAGAGAGATGAAAAATGTAAAATTACAAAGACCAAGGAAGGCATCCGCTACAGAGGAAATCTCTGGGACAGACACTGATCGTTTTAGTTTTAGCTCGTCGCAGACCTGAAATAAAGAAGAGAGCGGCTTGTTCGCCTCGAGACTTGGGATTTAGTGTTTAATACCGCTTAATCCTTCTTAATTAAATGCCCCACCAGCGCCATTCTTGCGTCTTCTCTGATCTCTTTTCTTTCTCTTCCGCCTCCGCCTCTTTCTCTCTTCCATTACTCTTTCTTATTCAAGAAAGTGTACGTTTTTAATTATGTATTGGCGCAGATTACAATGATAAATAATTACGTCGTTTCAGAACTTTGCAGTTTACTCGATGATTCAAGAAAAAACCGCTATAGGATTATAAAATAATTCATAAACAATTGATTATCGTTGTTCTCTCTCACTTAGTGATTTTTTCTTAGACCATGGAAGGAACGAACAAGAGGGATACCTAGAAAATCACTTTATACCGACATAATCAATCGTGCAAAAGAGTTGCGTTAAGGAGGGTCCTCAGTGATGTCAAAATAATACCACAATAATAAAAAAATGTTTATAATGTTAATTGCAAATACACGAACAAACTCAAAAAATTTGAACACGATTGCCCATTTGTTTTCAGAGATATTAATTATTAAAATTAATCAATTTAACATGGGATTAGCATCATACATACATGGAAGTTATACTCTGAGTACTTTTTTTTATATTTAAAATAATAGGAAGATAACAAAAAACATATGAGAAGAAAGGGAATTTAACGCTGAATTGATTGATGTTTTAAAAAATATAAATGACCAGTTACTTTTAGAGCGATAAGACCGAATCGCAAAGAAAGTTGGTAAATACAAGTACCACGCAGCCATATACTAGACAGGTAGCGCATAGCAAGCCGCGACAAGAATCGTCTTTGAGCTTGCTCGACTCGCGACTACAAATTTGTTTATAACTTTTTATCTATGGCATTTAGAGAGATGCGGTATTCACGCAGACCTTTGTTAATACTTATTGCATAATTTTGTCGACAAATATTTGACAATTTCGAAAATTCATAACAGACTTTTGTCTGTTTGTTTAACCAAATTGTGCCTGTACAGTATGTATCTAGAAGTATTCAGGAATACCGTGGAACTTTTTCTAGATATTTGGTTAATACTAGTCTTCACACCGTCAGATTGAAATGAAAGTAATTTTTATTTTCCGTGCGATCGTGTCGCGAACTGATGTTTTTACACAGGATAATAAGTTGAAATTGTCAGCTACACTTCTCGCACAAGAGTCAAAACCAATGATTTCTCCGCCCTTCTCTCCGCAGCTTGAACCTGAGGACCCTCCTTAACAATAAAAAAAAGTTTAACAGCAATTTACTGCTGAAATCACTTAAGGGAAATGTATTGCACAAGCAACCGTCAACTTTTTTTGAGACTGACAACTGTCCAGACTTCCTTCAGCCTGAAACAAATTATTTTACAAGAGCCTGAAAAACTCGATATCTTATAGAATATCTACAACTTGGTCATTAGCCTGTAAGCTGCCCAAATGGTCTGTTTTGATCCCCTTTTATTTTATTTTTTTATTAATTAAAACGGGGATTGTAAAAAATGGAAAATGTTATTCAGCAATTGATTGTTAATGAAAGCTCTGACTAACCTTAACCAGTGCCTCTTTGTAATAGGCGTATGACAACAAACAGCATCGTACTGGTCAGCGATGAAAACGATTAGCATGATATAAAACGCCGTCGTCGTGTCATTAAAGAACTCAGACATTATTGCTTCCATTCCTGAAAAATAAAGAATTGTAAAATACTTATTAGAAAATTAACGTTTTAATTGTAAATGTCATTATAAAACGAACTTAAGCAGTAGTCGGAAAAAAACTGTATGCAATGTCGTTAAAGTTCATTCAGGGCCCGTAAAATCTTTTATTCTATTTTTAATTTGAACAATGTAGATTAATGCGATAATAATGGAACATTAAGTTATTTCTCTGCTTCCAGCTACTATTCGTTAATCTTTTTGGCGTATAGACAGTAAAAGTGTAAGTAGGGCAGGGTGTGACTAGCGATTCAGTTGTGCTAAATTCATTTGACGGAAATCCCATTTTCTTCTTCATTCTAAGTAACTGAATAACTCGAAAGCTTCCGGGTAACAATTGCCAACCTCCTTCAAAATGCAACGACTCGCTAATTCTGCATTGAACCATTAATTATCCAATACTTATATCTACTTTATTTCCAGTGTAAGATAAAATGCTTTTTTAAATGCTTAAATTTGATCCTTAAATTAAAGTAAAAGCAACTCGTTAAACACTAAATTTGCACGCAAGAAATGCTCTTACTTATTTTCGTAGAAAATTACTTTTTTATTCGTTTCATTGCTAATAATACGAATTTTTCTCGCAATTATGAAAAACACGAAAGCGTAATCTCTTTATCCCCGCAGTACTTGATGATTAATGAACAATTCAATAAATCCTAGGAAATATAAAAACACGAGTAGCTTAAAAAATCTCCAAACGCTGCAAACGCCGAATCCACCAGGTAGCTCGGAAATAAACTTGGAATAATATTTTAATCTTTTTATGATTTTTGAATAAAAAAAAAAAATCAGGAAAGCTGTGGAAAAAAAAGAATATATTAGTAAACTTTAACGACTGCCGACGAACAAACGATTTTGTAACGGAAAATTCATTCGCGCTCAAAGTAATAATTTAAATGCGCCTGTAACCGGGCCATTGCAACATAAAAACACGGCGCAAAGAGCCGTTTTAAAACGCGTATTTAAAAAAAAAAAAAAAAAGAAAATAAAAGATGCGAAATAGAATCGTTAAAGCCTCGGCGCAGAAATGATAGCCACTCAATGACGAAATTCGTTAGCCGTTCTATTATTCCGTCGTAGTTTACGCGTAATTAAACCAACGATGCGCGACGCTTTCGCGCGTGCGTCCCTGTAAATTGTAATCGCCCGAGGCGAGCGCCGATGGCACGAGCGAATAATACCCCCCCCCCCCCCCCCCGGGCAGCTCTTCTTTTTTTTTTTATCGCAACGTGTTATTATGCGTCGCCGAGTCACCAAAAAGTTGAAGCTTTTCGAAATCTGGCGACCGGTTCATAAATAATTAGAATGTTTGCAAGGCAAATTAATTATTTAATCGATCGCTATTAATACGGCAGGAATTTGAAAGTTTATTATTAATACGATTCAGCAGAAACAATTTCAAGATTAAACACGTAAATGTGGAATCTAATTAAGCGAATTACGTTAATAACTATTATTAGACTATCACTTGCTATTTATAAGCAATACCCGGTACATTACGAGAGTACTTTATACAGTTACATAAATTATTTATCAATTTTCCAACAAAGTTTTTAAAAGATGATGCTTTTTTGACTTAATCCCCTATTTTCAGTCATTAAATTTTACTTTCGCCAGAAAATGACAAAATCACAAGCGGATAAGGTATTATTTTAATTAAAGCGGCTCGCAAAAAATTCATTGCACCTGAATCAAACGGGAAATATTAACTTGGGCGCGAAATGCGTGCGTATAACGAAGTAACCATAATACAAGCGCAATACTATCAAGTTACTTGATCGCGTTACTCATTTAAAATTCATAATTTAAAACGAAATGCATATAAGCAATATTAAGGTCGGGACGGGGGTGGAAATTCACTTGGCGCCGCGTTCGCTCGTTCCACCTTCTCCTTTCCTCGCTCGCTCCTCTCTTTTTTTCAGCAACTCCCCTCAGTCCGCGGCGAAAGCGCTAAACGAAAAATCTCTTATTGGAAAAAATAGAGCGAGGAGACTACTTTTCGTTATTAATGAATATCGAGTTACAGGCTTAATTGCAAGGAGGTCGATAGAGGAATTTTCTCTGCCGAACACTTGGCGGCGGGCCGGTAATCTATTTTTATTAATTACGGATAATTGAATTTCCGAATGAATTGCGGCAAGGAAATGTGTCGCATAAGCGCATTAAACCTAAAGAGGAAGAAGCCCGATACAGTGCTGAGAGAAGGAGAAAGAGATGCTGAAGGCGGTTCGAAAAAATTGCCCTGTGCGCTCGGTACGAGGGCACGTAAGTATTAATTTAAAAGGATTGCAGTGGAGAAGAAAGCGAATACTATTTTCGTCTAACGCTTTCTTTATTGAGCTGCCTGGGAAGATGCTTTCGGGATTAAAGCCCTTGAAAATTTAGAATTTAGAAATGAATTATTATTGTTTAAAGCAGTTTATCTTGCTTTAATATTTTCAAAGTCATTGCTAAAACTTTGAACTAAAATCGCCTTGAATTAGACGCATAAATTCTTTGACACTTTTGCCCGTCGATGCAGCGGCATCGAATAGCGCGCAAAAGTGGATTTCGACTTGCACGCGGCGGCTTAACCCGGTTTTTGCATCGCATTAGCGTGACTTTGCGCCCGTAGATTCCGCGCCTCGTTCTCTTATTATTCCGAGCGTATGGTCCCCCGTGGTTTCCATTACAATTACGCGCCGCCCGGGTCGACGGACGTAACGCTTGCTGCTTTTATTTCAGAGAGCCGCCCCCCTTTTTCCGCTCCTGCTGTCTTTTTTGCGCCGAGCCGCTCCTGCGGGGAAAAAATTTCTGGGCTCTATTGCTTATTCCTTGATTAATGACGGCTGGCTAGTGGGCTTTTAGTTGTATCGTGCAGAGTTTCCGGCTAATGCCGAATGCCGAAATTATTAGGTATTTGGAAATATTTACTTTTTTTTAATGGAGGGTAGACTACGTAATAATTACTTTAAATTTTATATTAATTTCTGATGGAATTTTTCCCATTTTAAGTAGGAATTTTGGCCATTTAAAGTGTCGATAATTAATCTCAGTAACTGGAAACTTTAATTTTAATTAAAATTCTTGTCATATCATTTTTAATATTGTAAGTAAAAACCGACTCAAGTTTCTACAACGATTATTTTTGAAGAAAAGCTGCTTCGCTCGTAAAGATAATCTAATACGAAATCCGATATAGCTCGAATTATTAACCCGAGAATAGGATATTCAGCTTAATGGAATGATTTCGCGCTTTACAGTTCGCGCCTTTCAGCAGAAACTGAGCAAGCGAACCTCTCTCGACTCGAATCTCGAAATTTGGCAAAACGCTTGGGACTTTGGCAAAGTGTCGACCGGCGATAAAAGTCTCAGGCAGATGTAAATCAATAAAAGGCCAGGCACACCAGACGCATGAATCAGCCCTCGGCTAAGGTCGCGGATAATGCACCCGTTTAAATGCATATACTCGCCAGGCATTTGCTCACCCCGGCAGGCTAAGCCGAATCCGCGGTCTCTTATAAAGACGTTAAAATTCCCGAGGGAGCCAATAATAATCTCCTCTCCGGCCGGCTGCCTCGGCGAAATTTCACGCTTTTTCGCGCGACGACATTAGCGGAGCAGCTTCTGCCTTCGCCGAGGATCACTGAATAGGCTCCTTAAGTCGTCCCGCTAAAGTGAGCTAAGGCAGGACTGCCGAGGCCGTTGCTTTTTAAGGACTTTTTAAGGGAAGCCTCAACTCGGACGAGAATGATATGGTCATGAAAATTTACGTGTCGCCCTGTTGAGCAATCGTTAGATGAAACTCTAGTATTATTTTTATTGCTCTGTGGTTGGGTTGGGTTAATTTAAATTTTCTCTCGTTGCTTCAACTTGACTGGACAACCTCAAAAGCTAGTTTGTCATTTAACGGAATCTCTTGAAAAAAATCTCCCTCTTCTCGGCTGCAGCGAATGTACTTAAACCCGTTTAATTCGCGCGGCAAATGAAATAACATTCGAATTACAAAGCAGCCCGTCCTCCAATTCAGACTCAGCAACTCTCCGGCAACATTGTTTACCCAGCTCGCTTGTAAATCCCCGCCTTATCTCAAGTTTCAAACGCAGGCCGGTGCGCGCAGTTTTTCCGGCGCTATCAGCGCGGCTCGCTCCCAATAAAGCTCGCTTACCGGCCTGTGCTTTCAGCTGGCAACAAAATCCAACGAGCGACAAAGCGGCGGCGGGCTCAAGTGGCCCGGGCGTTTAAAGCTGGACATCACTCACGTGTCATCGGCACATCGTACGTCGACCGGCGGCGGCAATTCCGTGCAGAGACCGCGAAACGGCTCGGCGAACTAATGGACGCCGATATTTCCCGCTGAGCGAACTCGATCGACCTCCCGAGATTCGACGTATTTGGATTTGATAGATGCATAATAAATGCAAATGTATTAAATGCATGACGAGTCGAGCTTCGATTGCAGAGCGCCGATATTATGTGCACGCACGAACGCCCGAAAAAGGCGCGAGCCGAGTAACGAATCTTGATGCCGATCTATTTGAATATTGCGTTACTGCTGCGAGGCACTCCTGAGAAAAGGGTTAAGTCAATCACTGCAAGATTTTTTGCTAAAGCTCAAGATCGTCGTTTCAACGTTTTAGTGACGTAGTAGACTCACTGAAAATATTATGAAAATTAATCAGCCCGAGAGCTTTAGAGAACATATGCATTGCAGCATATCCATTTCGTGCTGAAATGTTGATCGACCTTATTTAATAAACAAAATTGCTCCTTTAATCGTGCAAAGTTGAGTTTAAAAATTAAACAAACCTATTGTAGATTATTATTTAGTTTTTCTTACAGTTTTCCGTTCTATATAAAAGATAAATTAAGCTAATTCTCTCCAGACTTTCAAATGGAATGTAGCATAATGCTGTTTTTTTATCATTCTCAGTTGCTTAGAGAAGCATCCAAGGTGACTTTCTTTAATCGGCTATTAACCTTCGGTGATAACAGTTTAATGTTTCAAATTTTATCAAGGCAGTAATTTAAAAATATGACAAAAGATACAAAAAGCAGGTCAGCGATTAGATAAAGCGTTAGATTGAGATTTTATCACAGTAATCAAATTGTTTTGATCGCAAAAGTACATCGCATCTCCTGCAATTTATCATTTTTATAAATTTTAATTGCGCATAATTTTTTCATGTCCTACTTTGTGTCACAAACATATACATTGCTTGCGTAAAGTCTTTAGTCAAATACAAATACAAATTAATTATACATAATTTCACGATAGCAAATAATTCAAAATGTTTGTACACAATTTAACAAAATTAATTTATAATCAATCATTAATTCTCGTTACACTTTTGATTTATTATTATTATATTTGAAATAATATTTATCGTAAAATGCATCTGCGAAAATAACCGTTATTTTTTCCTTATTAATTTGATTTTCCTTATCTTCCGACTATCCGTTGACTTTATCTACATCGAAATAAAAAGCTTAATCGACCCATTAAAAATCTTTACAAAAAAAAAAAAAAAAATGAAAAAATCCTGCAATAAGGTAATTGTTTCTTCACCCATAATTATCAGTCGACTAGTTAACCACATTAATAAAGCATTAATGCAACATATTCTAAATACCAGAAAAGTATGCTAAATGTATTAAAAAAAAAACTTGACAGAAATCTCTTGAATAAAAAAATGGTCGGAAAGCCGAATCCGGCAATTTCCTTCTGCCTAAACGACGAGGTCGAGCATAACCACGGATGCACCGTTCGCGACTCGTACTACGTAGCGACACGCCTTGTCCCTCGCAGCGACATTCCCGCGGGGGAGGAAGCCGGAAGAGGGGGCAACGACTCGCGCGCGAATTCCATCTCGCGCCGCACCGGAAGCGGATACAGTAGCTACTTAAGCGCGCGCACGCCTCACCGGCTTTCTCCCCCATTAAGCGCGAGTTCTCGATCGATACTTATACGTGCGCGCCTCTTGCAAGCTGCACCGTCTCTTCCTCCCTCTGTTTCTGAAGAGAAGGACGGGGAGGAGGATTCCGATGCTTTTCTTTTACCAGCTGGAGGACCGACTTTTTTCCCGATGATTTTTAATGACTGACTTGGGTTATTGGGAATACTGGAAGAAAAAAGTCATTGAAGCTCTGATTTTTAGATTTTGAAACTTGGTTAAAGGTGGAAGTTGAGTTGAGAATATTTACTGCAACTTGTTTTTCGAAAAAATCTAGTCGAAGGGAAGAGGTATATGAAATTTCGAGTTTAAATTCCTAAAAAAATTTTATGATTCAAGATAATTATAAATTGAAACGATATATTTGTAAGTTTACATTTCTTAAAAAAGACATTGGAAAGAATTATATTCATTCTTTAATGTACAACTAATTATCTTTTCAATAATTGTTCAGTTTGTATTGATGAATTTCCCATGTATTTTTTTTTCCATCGCTTATCCAATATTACGTCTCCCTACTATTATATATACTCCATAAATAAAAAATGTCCATTTTCAAGTCAAATTATTAAAAAAAAAACCAATTCATATTCGCCAGCAGTCTCTTTTGCCATTAAAATTAAAATCCCTTCATCCGAAATACAATCGCTTAAAACCTTCCGCTCCTCCGTCCAAAATTCCAGCGCCCCTCCACATCGACGTCAGAAATTTTCAGGCCGTGAGGCAAAAATGGACGTCGATGACACGGCGTCGCGACGCCGGGCGTCACGAAAATGCGTTCATGGCTTGTTGGGCGACCGATCGGCCGTTCCGGCCTCCTTGCATTATGTAACATCGCGTATAAACTCGCGGCCGCTTTCGAGATTAAGCGGAAACGACACGTGGACAATTTGACGCAAATCGCGAGAACGGATTTATCGACGGGTAAACGCGCCTCGAAATGAACTCATACCTACACGCGCCCCGCGCTCGGCTCCTCTCTTTCTGGCAACGGTGGCTGCGATAAAGGGATTATAGAGAACAGATTCGCCGACCGGATTGAAATTCTACGGGTCTTTTTTGTATTTTCGAAATGAAAGTTTCGATTGTGCCTGAACTCTTTTTTTTTCTTTGGTGGATTTTATTAGGAAGAGAACTCGGCGGAGGTTCTGGAATTTGAAAAATTTTTGCTTTTGGTCTAGGTTTTTTTCTTTTTTTTTTTATTACATTTTCTGGGAGTCATTTTTGCTATATTATTAAGGAATAGAATTAATTAAAAAATATAGAGATTCAAAATTAATTAAATAACAAAGTTTAAAAAATTGAAATTTCTGTTTTCAGAAATCTGATTTGTATTGCTATTTTTTTAAAAATGCATCTTGAAACTCCAAAAAAAAAGGCGCTCTGCAAGAGGTAATTGACTTTGGTTGGTTGCTTGCGCTTTTGATTTCGACGAGACTTTTATTCGAATTTAATACACGTATCTAATGATGACAGACAAGTCAATAATGCTTGGAATACCGGTATCAGTCTTTCCGTATTACGATATTGCGAGATAAACATGATGAATGTAAAATAGGAATTTGTATGCACCGTAACTGTTGATTTTCTCTTTTACTTTAAATGTATTGGAGATTCTTTGTGTATTAAAAAATTATGAACATTTTAAAAGCACATTTCTCAGTACATCTTGAAAGCACAACAATGAGCGAAGATTATACCCTCAAGTTCGTCCGCTGACGGCTTCTTCCTAGAAACACAAAAAATTCATCGAGAGCAGGGCGTAAAAAGCTAGCGCTTCTCGGCAACGAAATTCCGGCGAGATTGCAAATCGCAATTCAGGGGGACAGGCGACAAGAGAGAGAATGAAATAAAAAGCTGGCAGGCTGCCCGAGAGCGTCCCAACTGTTGCGCCTTCATCAGAAATTGATGCGGAATCCTGAATCCAGGGAGTCATAACCCGTTTACGCTTTCCATTTATCATTTTATCTCGGTTTCCGTGTCTTAATTCACTTGGATGTTTACTTTTCATTATTAAATGCATCGAAACAATGCGATTAAAAGCTGGCCCGAAATGTGCGTCGCCGCCGAATCCCTCAATTATTTGATAGGAGACAGTTTCGGCACCGGTAAGCTTTTCGATCGCTGACCGTCGGTTGAGAGTTTTTTGCCGACAAAATTGTATCGAATCCAAGTATTTGCTGTATCGAGTGTTATGCGGCTTTAGGATTAACGTAGAAATATTGAATGTTTAAATATTAAACTTGCCAGGCTCTAAAATTTTTTGATTGAAAATATATGTCCTTGAGGATTAATAAAAGCTGACAGTATCCTTTTGCAAAGGTGAAGAAAGAATTTCGATTAAAAACATTCATTTTAACCCTCAAAAAAAGTAAACTTTCTTTTGGTTTATCGTGGTTGCTATTTCATCTGTAACGATAGTAGTTTTAGGCAATTGATGCTAAAGACTCTTTTTATTTCGATCTAAGTCAATCCGCCGAGAATTGAATCATAGTGTCGAACCAAGTTCTCTCGACTGATGCCCTAAAAATCGAACAACAAGTACACTAAGCGAACTCGCAACTTGCAAAACAAGTCTTGAAGCCAGCCAAAAAACCTAACTTTACCATCGGTTCTGCGTCGGCGTGAGCAACAGGCCGCGGCGTCGACGGCCAATTCGGCGGATAGCTCTTTAAAATTTTATCCGCGGCGACGCCCTCACGTGCAGACGCCGCAGCAGCTGCTGCACCGACATAAACCGGATTAAGCAGGTTGTACGCCTCGACGCTGTATATGTGTGCGAGCTAGGCTGGCACACGTGTTGCACCGCTTTTGCAGCCGCGATACTCTTTCTTTCGACTCGGCGCTTTTTAGACGATTCTTGTATGGGACGAACAAGTATTGGTAGTAGCAGTGATCTTTTTATATTGCGGAAAATATTATTTTTTGGCCGCAGAATTTATAGAAACGGTAGTTTCTATTTGTACAAGTCGTTAGTGTTGGATTGGCTTTTACTTTTGTTAGATGTCGGCACAGTTGACGTGTCGGAGAATGGAAGTTCATTGGCCTGCTTTAGTATTTATAGAAAGATTTGAAGAAAAAATAAATTGGCTCGTCGCAAATTCAATAGCTAATTTTCCTTGGATTCAAAGCGAAATAAATTACATTCTAAAGAACGTTGGCAAAAAAAATTTATCTCAATTCCATCTGAAGTTGAAAATATTCTTGGCAAGAAAATTAGGAAGAGTTATGGTATAATTGCTTTAAATGGTCTAATAAACAAAGTTTTTTTGCAAGCTCGTTCAGGTATATACCTATAGATCATGATTACGACTTTTGTATTTATAATGCGCCAAGATATTATCCTCTTAAGGAGGTTGGGTAGCTCTTGCGTGCGGGGCAAGGAAAGAGGGTCCCCTCTTTTCCCACGAACTCAACGTTTTGTTTGCCTTTTTGTTTGTTTCTGTGAAACGGGGTGGTAAACGATCAAGATCCGGATGCATTTTTGTTCTTTAATTGTTTTTCTATTAAACTGTTAATGATGAAAGGCCCAATAATCTCTCTCTTCTATAAAAGCCCGCGTATAAGTGCATCGATTATCTCCAAAATTACATTGTCAATAAATTAGTCATTGTGTACCTGCATTATAAACAACATACAAAAAATTTAAAAAATAAGCCACTAAATGAAATCTGAAGTAGCATTTTAAAAAATTAAAATATTACAAATTTAATTGGGAATACTAAACTTTTTTTAACAAAAAGTAATTTCAGTAGGTGCAATCCCGCGTAAAAATAATTTAGTTTAGCCCAAACTTGGGCCAAGTTTCCTATGGCTGAACTTTGGGTTAAACGTGGCCAATGATAAAATCCCAAACGTTCAAATTCAATTTCAAAACTTAATTTAAAGCAGTTATAAATTTTAAGTAAAACGAAAAAAAAA